>PVKS010003161.1:0-92573 GCA_004027875.1 Aplodontia rufa | reverse complement strand
GATCAAAACAGAAGAGCAAAAACCAGAACTAGAAGGTAAGTCGGAAATGGAGAAGAAAAGTCACAAAGTTATGACTAAAATGAAAAAATTAAAATAAAAATTCTGACATGCATGAACCCATACGGTGTATTGTTATCACAATGATAAAGAATGCTAGTAACAGCTAGGCGGGAAGAAGACAAACTTACCTTCAAAAGGAGTAAGGTGAGGATTTTGGCAGACTTTCCTCCTCTAATGTCTACCAGAGGACACCAGAGCAGTGTTCAGAGGTTTGAGGGCCTCTGTCATGTGACATCCAAAAATCTATGATGCCGAAGTACTTTTTCTGCAAAAATATTGCTCCATTAATGGAGAGTGGGAATATGGGGGAACCATCTCAGAAGCAGATGTCATTCCTCCACAAACTACCCATTTAACGCAAGAGTTCTTCTGGGGGAAACAGCAACAGGGGAAACCCAAGCTGGGCATCCATGATTTGGCATTACCCTGGATAACTATGTATATATACATTGGTTATTGATGGTTTGATAATGTTTCCCCCCTCAATTGTATCTCTATATACATCTAATTAAAAATTATAAAAAAATAGAGAGGCAGTTGCTAACCTAATGTTACAAGTTAAAAATTTGAATAATAAGTGTGGAATTAATTTAAAAAAAAATATATTGCTCCATGATGTGCTCCAGGACATGAAGAAAGAACCACGACATGAGGAAACAGGTGACAGATACCAGAGTAAGCTTCAGAATACTTTACAACTAAAAGTTAATAAAAGTATCATCACTACAGAGAAAAAGATTGAGGATGATGAGCATAATTAGATTTTGTAACTAAGGAGAAAACTCAATGGAAAAAATTATTCTTGAAAGACTGGTGCTACAGTTTGCATGCTGAACGTCTCTAAAGGCCCATGAGATACAGGCTTAGTCCCAGGGTGACACTATTGAAGATGGCAGGACCTTTAGGCAGGGCCTAGTAGGAGGTCCTAGGGGACATGCCCACAGAGGGGATCACAGGCACCAAGTCCCGTGCTCTTGGTCTTCGGCTAACTGGTCTTGAGGCCCACAGTTTGCTCTTGCACAGGCTCCTTGCCATCGCCCTCTGGTACCCCTGCCAGAATCCCAGTGTAGCAGCTCTATCAATCAAGGACTGCAACTTCTAAAGCTGCGGACCACAACAAACCTTACCGCTTTATAAGTAAATTATATGTGGTGTTTTACTATAGTGATGGAAAGATGACCAGCATAGCTAGTGACATATATATTTTATTATTTTTATAAAAATAATATGGAAATTGTTATATAGATAGACACATAATATATAATGGAGATTTGCCTGCACAAGATACTATGCAAACATTAAACATAGTTTATAAATAATAAGTTCATGATGAAGCTTTACTCCCCAAGTTTACTAAGAATCTTATCACTACATCACATGTGTGATGAGCTAGAGCTGCGTGTACTGCCTTCAGAGATTTTAGGCACATCTCCTCTCAACTCTGCATTTGGTGACGTAAAACCAGGAGGTTGACATCAGCCATGGTGGAGGAATTTGCACCTTTGAAAGCAGCAACTGCTACAAAGCAGTGCTTATTTTCCTTTCTCTCTCTTTCTCTCATTTCTCTCAAGATCTGGTACAGACTACTAGGTATGTTTAAGAAGAAAACATAAGCGATCCGACAAACCAAAAACATCCTGAATGCTTAACACGAAAGGAATTTTAGTCCATGCACCTATCAAATATCCTGGCACCACTTTAAATCATAAACATGAAACTAGGTTGAAACTTAACAGCAGTACTTACTAAAAGAAATGAAGAAGTGGCAAAGACAATAGTGTGTTCTGTATGTGACATTATAATCACCCAAAGTCCTCAATTCTAACAGTGACATGAAAAAACTAGAAGTTCCAAAACAAAGAAAGAAATGGAGATTAAACACATAAATTTGTCTAAATAATAAATCCGAAGGAATGTTTCCAAAGTCCTTCAGGGAGCAGGAGTCTATGTTGGTCCAAATAGCCAGTGACACAGGGAATCTACTGAGGTGTAAAACAGGGTTTCGCATGGAGGAAGAAGGAATGGTAGAGAACAGGAAAGCCAACTCCAAATCCCAGAGAATTACAACTGCAGCATGCCGTACCCACCAAGCTGCTTTATTCCACTAGTACTTCCATCCCTCATGCTTGAATGAGGGGTATGATTGATTAGCTTGTTCTCTCGCTCACATATCGTGCTTTGTGTTTTGCAAAGCACTTTCACATCTAATTGTGCTCTTGTGATCCTCGGGACAACCCCATGAGATTTTTTTAAGCAGCATTTTTATAAAAGGAAATGGAAATTCAGAAAGGTATGCAGTTTTGAAGGTTACCCAGCTGGTTATCAGCAAACACAGAAGGGATTGATTGTGATGCCCTAGGTGTTCTTCTACATTGGGGATAGTTCCTAATTTACAGGCTAAGGTATGTATGGTTACATCTAAAATTCACCTGAAAAAGTGACTACAAAGGCAACATACTACTTTTATTTCTGGCTCCAAATAATTGTGTAGTGGCATAAAAAAAAATCTGTGTGACAAAATTAAGGGGAAAAAAAACTGTCATTCCGCATCACTGTGTATTTGGGCTCTGTGTACTGAAGGTGCTGGGTACTGTGACTTTCTGTTGCTTTCATGAACTATGATCAGGTTAAGACAGAAAGGAGAATATTTACTAGGCTACCACAAGCAAGTCTTGCCTCACTAGGAGAGACAGACAAGTAAATGTGACAAGGACACTGTGTTTTCAAGAACTGCATCTGTTCGCAGTTCCTCTGGTGAGAGCTTATTAATATGTTTACTGTAGCGGGAGGTAGCCAAGTACTGCAACTCTGCTAACAATTTACTTAGACTCAGAGACAAGTTGACAGTATTTTTTCTGGTCAGTTTCAACAAATGTTCACAAACAACTCTCGGAGAGGCCAATAGTAGGCAGATTTTAAATATTTGGGGAAATTGTGTCATTCACAGTGAAAATGAGAATGTTCATGAATGTGAATATCAGTTACTGTTCCTTATAAAATCATGGATGTTATGAAAATCAAAAGGAAACCAACTCATGTGTTATTTGGCCCAAAGTCCTAATTTTAACAACGAGAAGACCACGAGTTAAAGAGTGGCTTGACCGAGGCCCCCACACTTCGTTCTGGCTTAGAATCCAGGGTGTCCAGCTCCAAGGGCAATCTTCCTCTCAGGATGCCTGATCACCTAAGACACGGATGTCAAATGGCAGCCAGGGAAGTTTGGCTTTGCTTTTATAAATTCATTAATTGCTGGAATTTAAATATGGAGGCATTTGACATTGAAGTTTTTCTATTTCCACCTTTTCTTCAATAAGAGATTTAGCATCAGCACGCCGATGTTCTGACATCAGGCTGCAGATGGCAGAGGCAGCACTAGCTTCTGCTCCCTTGGGGTTCTTTCATGGCCAGCCTCATCTGCCCCACCCCGGTAACATTCGTGTGTGTGGCCCCTGCTACCTAGATTATCCAGTACAAGATGGATTTATAAATACAGATTTAAAAATAACTAATTATATGGCAAGATACTGCAAATGTCTCAACTTTCCTGTTATTCCACAAAGAGGGGAAATACCAAGTTGAATCTGACTATTGCTTGAAAGCATTCTTTGTATGGTTTTGAGTGAAACTGAATTCCTACAAATAACATGTTAATAACAAACTAATAAATCAGTTGGAGAGTTTTTCTCTCACTGATTAGTGCCTGTTTACCTTCATTTAATGATCAACTAAATTCAATTATTTTACCTTTTAATTAATGAGATGATGTGTATAAATACAAACCATTAAAATTCACTGAATAGGGCTGGAGTGGTGGCTCAGTGGTTACGGTGTTTGCCTGGCATGCGTGAGGATGAAGGTTTGAACCCCAGAGGCATGTACATAAGTGTTGAAACAAAGAAAGTCACATGAAAAACTAAGTAAAATTGAGTCTCTCTCTCTCTCTCTCTTACTGTCCCTCTCTCTAAAAAAAAATCACTAAATAAAATGAATATGCATTTATTTTACCACAAGCAATTCAGCTTCTGTTTCATCCAAGTTATTTCATTATTTATGTTCCATGATTTTGTTGGAAATAATTTTTATTTCCTTTTACTTACAAATGCAAAACCAAAGATTACCCATCTTTGCAGAAGCTAAGGGAAATTATTTATTGCTCTACACACTGCCCACATGCTGTCAGAAAATAAAGACACTTCCAACCCTTAAATTCTGTTCCCACAAACCCAAACCACTCCAGGGTAGATTCATTAGAAAGAAAAAATAATCAAGTTAACATGTTAGAAACTCAGGATTATGGCTGTACAGTAACTTTAATTTTGGATAAATTGCTTCTCTTTCTTGGGGAAAAAAATAAAACAAAGTAGAAAATAAAATCTAAACATATTTTCCTAAAAATTTTTGAAAAGGGTGTAGAACAGTGCCTCAGCAGTTACAATGCTTGCCTGGCATGCCCCAGGACCCAGGTTCAAAACCCAACACCACATACACAACTACGTGTCAGAAAGCTAAACCCAGATGAAAAAAACAAAAATAAGTAAAGTTGATTGTCTCTTTCTCTCTCTCTCTCTCAAAAAAAAAAAAAAAACTTTTAAAAAAATCAAGTGCCCTTAGTCTTTTTAAATGCATTTTAAAAATTGAAACCTATAAGCCTATAAGACATATGAACACCCATGCTATATGGGCTGGACTCTAAAACTGTCTTGTGTGTCAATTATGTGCTAGGTATTATTAGATTATTAAAATCAAGAAACTCATCTAAATCTAGCTCATCCTGTTTAACAAAATTTATCTTCTAAAGGTTTAGCTGAAAGCAAATTATAAGCAGTTATTCATACGTATGTTCACTTGACACATCTGGGGAAAAAAAAACCCTGCTATATGCCAGGCCCTGTACTAGTCATCAGGAGTACATTGCAGACAAGATGGGCAGGTTCCTTCCTTTGTTGGAAGCTTAAGTTGGGCCCAAGGCAAATCTGTCACTACCCATTTCTATCTCCTCACTTAACCAGCACTCAGTTTTCCCACTCCACCCCCCACCCATCACAGTCTCCCCTGCCAGTCACTTGCCCTCCACACCCACCCATGCATCTTCACTATCATAGCAGATAAGGACAAATGTTGGCAATACCAGTAAAAGTGTAGACATCCCTCTCCTTCATCTCCCTAATCTCCATCTCCATAATTTTTTTTTGGGCAGGGGGGAATATATATATAATATATGTATTATATATAATATTATATATATATATTTCTGGTAATTGACTCTAGCCAGCTTTTTCTATAAAAACATTTCTGGTAGATCATTTTAAAAACAAAAGCAAAAGCATACAACTTAACAATGATTCACCTTGTGATTTTTTCAAACTTAAGATGGTACCAAAGCAATGTGCATTCAATAGAAACAATACTCTCTTGCATTTTGATCTTTCCCAAGCCAGCAATGTGAGATTGATTCTCTCTTGCAATGCTGGGCAGGGGCAACAGCCACAGATCCCAGTCACCCATAGGATCACCAGGGAAACACTTGATACCCTACAGTGTGCTGTGTTAACTAAACTAGGATGCCACTCAGGGTAGGTAAATCCAATGCATTTTTAACTTACAGAGAATATTTTCAATTTACCATGATTTTATTGGCTCCCATCGTAAAGTTGAGGATCATCTCTATGCTATACCCCATTTACACTGAATCTCTTTAGATCCATCTCTAAAGTCTTTCTCTCCCTTTCTCTAATCCATAAATGTGAGAATTGAATTTCTATGCCACAGGACGTGAAACTTGTCAGACTCAACATTCTGTGCAGAGCAAAGAGAAAACTATGGACAGGAAGCTTTGCTCCTGACAGATGTCGTGAGACAAGGCATAAGGTATAGGACGTGAAAACTGGTTAGAAATCAGAGCTTGGTGCATCTATTATATAAAGTCTATTCTACTGCTGCTCAATCTGAAAACACAAGAGGGATAAAATATGATGCTTCTTTCTCATTTCTTCCTTTCAACCACCCACAAAAAGTAAATGAAGAAAGAAGATTTTGGGGTACTTATCACCTGGTAGATAATTTTACCATAGTTTGAGTCAGTAAAAAGCTAATAATTTTATTTAACAGTTACTCAGAACAAATTAAGGATCCCAATGCACCTCACAAGGTACAAGACATGTTGCCAGCAGTCTGACAAATCAGGATTATTTAAAATTCAGGGGAACATCAGAATTCTGTAACTTTTTTCCATCTATTTAAGTAGGATTTAAAGAAGCATGTCCTACTCATTTTTTATCCCTCACACTCAATAACTGTTGAATTTAATTAAATGTCAGAAGCAAGTCTTAAGCTTATTGAGATTTAGCTCTAAGACTGGTACTACACAGCTAAGGAAAAATCAGAGGCTTTTGAAAGTCTTATACTATCTGTCCTCTGTATGGAACCTCCCTATTGCTACAGTTAAGAGGGAGGCAAATCCATCCGTCAATCCTATAAGATATGCAGTGGTTTCAATGTCTTCCTGAGCAACAGAATTCCTAGGGGGCAGGGTGTAAAACTTGGAAGTCCCAGAACATCATCCCCAGCAATTTAGCAAGATCCCCACATAGTTCTAATCACACATTTTTGAGGATTGCAGGTGGGAGGACGGTGCCATAGACTGAGAACTCTGTTCTGATACCTGCTGTGCAAAGAGGAAACACGTGACCTTGAACAGGATTCAGTCTGTTGGTACTTTATTTATCCCACCAGCACTAATGGACAGCAACCTATTATCCTCTCTGAGTTTCAAAGTTCCCATCTGTAAAATGATAATGGAAGATTTGAAACCCCTTCAACCTCTCCTTCTACCTCAATCTACACAGCAATCATTCCACCCATATTTTTCATTCATCACCTTATATAAAGAAATTTATATATCCTGTTAAAACTTCCTATTGAATTAATTTCAAAAAGATTTATTTTAAAAAGCATATTATGGTCAAGCATATCACAAGATCCAACTTTTGGGGACATGTAAAACAGACCTCAATCTTGCTTCTTGTACTGTTATTGATAGTTTTGAATGAGTAAATAACGAACAGAAATTGGAATTTGCTTAAACTATTTGAGCCTCAGTTTCCTCAACCAAAATGACTATATACAGAAAATTATTTTTTAAAGCTAGGGATCTGAGAGAGAGCAGCCTAATCGGGAGATTGACTGAGAACCACATTGAGAAGAACTGTGGTATTGAATCTAGAGATGAGGATATCACACGTCAGGCAGCAATATCAAGGCACGTATTTGCCATTCTCTTTGGAAATGTAAAATCTGGAGTTTATTCATCAAAAAGTATCTATTGCAAGCCTTTAGGTACCAGGCACTGTTCTAGGCTCTGGTAAATACAATAGTATCCTATCAGCAGGTGAGAATAACAACAGATACATAAAGAACTGCATAAACGACATACTTTTCATAAAAGTAAATGGCATAAAGCAAATAAAAATGAATTAAGATAGCATTCTGATTTGGATATGAGGAATTCCCCAAAATCTTATGTGTGAGACAAAGCAAGAATGTTTTGAGGATGTCAAGAGGTAAGCAGCCTTCCTCTGCCACATTCTTCCACAAAGATGTTCTGCCTCACTTGAAGCCCAGAACAATAAAGTTGGCGGACCATGAACTGAACATCTGAAACCATGAGCCAAAATAAATTTTCCTCCTCTAAGTTGCTCTTGTGTATATTGGTCACAGCCATGCAAAGCTGACCACTACAGATAGGATGTGAGAAGGAAAGTGATGCTTTGATAGAAAAGAAAATGACATTGTAACTAAGGCCTGAATAAAAAGCAGCATTGGTCCAAAAAAGATCTAAAGGAAGTGAAGTCTCACCAGAAGAAGTAATCAACACCAAGGCCACATGAGGGGGTACCCTTCCAGTACTCAAGGAGGCCCATGGCCATTATGAGGGGTAGGGTGGAGAAGGGTACTATTGTCACCAGTTCAGGCTCAGCCTTGAAATCTGCAGCGCCAGATCCACTGCACCAGACGCGCTCTCTACTTCCTTCTCTTTCCACCTCCAGAACCTTCTCTCCATGGCAAGGACCATGGACACCTTGGCCTGCTTTCCAGATTCCATCACAACTCGCACAGCTGAGACAGGTAACCACAGGTTGCAAAACTCCCCCAGATGATTCTAATATACAGCCAGATGTGAGAAACAGCAAAAAATGAAAATCTAAGATTTAAAGGAAACAGAGGCTGAAATTATGGCCCCAAAAAGACTAAGGAAGTAGAAGGCATTATATGTTGATAAGAGTTTGGGTGTAGAAATCAACCCCAAACCTCTAACTTCTTTCCTAAGACAAAGTAATCTTTCACAGACTTATAATGCTGAGACACAATTTCTATTATAGTACAGTCAATTCATTTAAACCAGCAGTCCACATGCCAGGAGTTGTGATCAATGCTGTAAGAATCACAAGAAAGTTAAGATACATCCAAGCCTCCTCAAGAAAGTTATAATCAGGACTACTCCAGGTGTGGTGGTGCACACCTATAATCCCAGTGGCTCCAGAGGCGGAGCCAGGAGGATTGCAAGTTCAAAATCAGTCTCAGCCATTAAGTGAGGCCCTAAGCAATTTAGTAAGACCCTGTTTCATAATAGAAAATAAAAAGGTCTGGGGATGTGTCTCAGTGATTAATCGACCCTGCGTTCAATCCCCAGTACAAAAAAAAGGAGAAGGAGGAGGAGGAAAAGGACAAGGAGGAAGAGGAGGAGGACAATGAGGAAGAAGAGGAGGAGGAGGAGGAGGAGGAGGAGGAGGAAGTTATACATTGTAGTCCTACTTTCAGGCTTCTAATCTCATTGACAGGATGTCAACCCTCCCCCATCCCATACAGCCATTTCAGATGGCAACCTTGCAAAGAGTAGAGGCCATTCCTTTGTATAAACCAAGATTATATAATCATGCTTAAGAAACTATTATGATGATGATTCGAGGTGATCATCACAGACCTTCAGGAAATGCTACACATCTGTTCATAGCTAAAACCAAATTAAAATTATGAAATAGAAAATATAAAATACCTTAGACCTCATTCACCTGGTGTGTGCAGAACTGGCTCTCCTGTAAAGGAACCACTCTGCCGTGCCCACCCTAAATGCTTATCCAATAACCTTGACATAACTGATAATAGCTTTAAGTGCTCTCCTTTCCAAAGGGACTACCTTTTAATAGCAGCATATTCAACACCCAAAGTGTCCCCATTGAAAAAAGGCTGAGAAAGGGGAGCAATTGAATACCTTGTAGGTTCTATAGGCTTCCTTCATGTGGAATTATTCCCCATACAGTATATCCTGGTTTTATTTATGCCAATAACTCTGCCTCTACAAAAGATCTAGGATGAGAGTAGTATCTGACTCATAGAGGCTGCAGAAGCTACTCCCAGGAAAAGCTAACCAAAGTAGAATGTGCCATACCAGGCCTCCGCCTTAGACAGTGTATAACCGTGTGTGTATCATTGAGCTTTATTTTCCTCTATCACAAGCTAGAAACATAATTAAAATTTCCACTTTACAGATTTAAGGAATAAAAGAGAGGCTAAATGATCTGCTTAAAATAACACAGCTCTGTTATGACAGAGTTAAGAATTCAGGACTGTCTGACCCTAGCAATGTTCTCAGACACTAGCACTACCTCCTTAACATCCATCCATACTGTTTGTTCTGTGTGTCTGAAGTGTAGCAACTACAAATGGAGGAACCAAAATTTAGAAAGCTGATATCTCTGTTGGTTAGTCAAAGACATTGGTCAGTTCCTCCCAGGAAGGGATGGTTAGTATCTGTCTGTTAAAAAGCTGTAGACTCTTTATCCCTACACATAGAAACATAGATTCTCAGGTCTTTGAGCTTATTTAGTTCAACCACATGAACTTGATACCCCAATTCCTCCTACAAAAAATAAAAAATCCCACAACTCTGTGCCTATAATAACACTAAGGACCAATTAAGAGAAGTTGGCTTGCACACGTGCCAACACACCACTGGAAAACCAATCAGCAGGGGCTGGATCCGTGGCTCAAAGGTATCATGTTTGCCTGGCTCAAACCTAGCACCATAAACAGAACTAAGTGTCAAAGCAACACAAACCAGATGAAAAACTAAATAAAGTTTGTTTTCTCTTTCTCTCTCTTAAAAAAAAGAAAGAAAATCAATTGATAATCATATATTCTGCTTTGAGAGTAAGTTAGTTAAGACCATTGTCAAATTAAAGGATTTAGAAATTTCCAAGGAGAGGATAAATCTTTCTCTTTCCCTCTCCTCTCTGAAAAAAAAAAATCTTTTTCAGAAATATTAGTACTTTTTTAATTACAGGATTTTTCATGCAGATAAAAAAGGAAGTGGCTTTTGATCATCATTTTCAGGAGTTATTATACTTGTTTAGATTTTCAAGGATCAGACATGGTTGCAAACACATCAATGTGTAGCCACCTCTGGCCCTCTAACAATGCCTCACTCTGTTGCTGGGCAAACAAGTGTGAGCTTTAGAGTGGAACTGTCTTAGAAAACACACATTTCAGAGCATGAAGAGAACTAAGAAGAGAGAACCAGATTGCATTTATTTTGTCCTTTTCGAAGTGATAATGGACCAGTCTACGTGATCCACCAGATTGACAAGAACTAGTGTGCAGGCTGCACTTTGGCTCCAGGATCTGAATTTTTTGAACATTGTTTGACTTACAGTAAATAGCCTTTGCATTGATTCTTTACATTTTCTTACTCATTTAAATAGGTATTCAAAATGCTGACAATATCTAGCTTAGAAGTTATAAGTCTGTTGCTTTGAGTGATCCTTCTCTAGGAAGTTCTAGAGTGATCAGACACCTGAGCTTGGGGAGGAAACTGACTGGGTTTGTACCCTGTGTCTTTGACTTAGACAATTGTTTTAATTTTCTGAAAATAATATTAGAACCTACTTACATTATAGGGTTTGCTGGGAGTATCAAATGAAGTAAAGTATATAAAACAACTATACAGCACCTGGTAGATAATAAATGCTCAATCATTGGTATTGTCATCATTTTTGCTTTTTAATAATAACTGCTTTAGTCCAGGTTCTCCAGAGAAACAGAACCAATGGGAGGGGGGAGGGGAGAGAAAGAAAGAGAGAGAGATGCATAGGTGTATGACAGGGGATTGTGTAGAGGAATTGGCTACACAATATGAAGGCTAAGAATTCCCCTAATAAGCTGTCTGCAGTCTAGAGAACTAGAGAAGTCAGTAGGGTGTCTCAGTTCAAGTCCAAAGGATTAAGAATCAAGGGACTAGGATCAGCCTTAACTTACTTTGTCAATATCCATATATTCATGAATATGTAACAATGATTTCTTCCAATATGTAAGACTATACTGAATGAACAAAAAAGAAAAAAAATGAACCAAGGGAGTTAACAGCATAATTCTCAGCCTGAGAGCCAAGGTCTAAGAGCCTGAGGGCTACTGGTACAAGACCCAGAATCCTAAGGCTGGAGAACCTGGAATCTGATGTTCAAGGGCAAGACGAGGGTATCTAGGAGAGGGAAAGAAAGTTTGCCTTTCCTCTGCCTTTTTGTTCTCTCCAGGACTTTGGTAGACTGGATGCTGACTCCCAACATTGGGTGAGGGCAAATCTTGCTTACCCAGTCCACTGACCAAAAAACAATCTCTTTTGGAAATCCTCATAAACATGCCCAGAAATAATGCTTCGCCAGCTTTCTGGCCATCCCTTCACCCAGTCAGATTGACACCTAAAAATAACCATTTCTATAACAAACATCTGACTTATGTCACCACTTATGAGTTGAAGATAGTAGTCACTTGGTGGGAGAGGGATAACGGTCCATAAGCAGGTGAACATCAGCTGCCCCATAAATTTGTTTTCTCTCAGCACATCTAGGAAGTACCTAAACCTGACTAGGTTTTATAACATAATGACCTCAAGACTATTAGTTCCCTAGAGCTGCTATAACAAAGTACCACAAACAGGAGGACACAAAGAGTTCTGGAGACTAAAAGTGTAAAATCAAGGTGTCAACAGAGCTGGTTCCTTCCTTCTTGCCTCTCTCCAGTTTCTGGTGGTTTGCTGGAAGTCTTTGGCACGCCTTATTTTGCAGAGGCATCGTTCAGATCTCTGCCTTCATCTTCATGCAGATTTCTCCCTGGGTGTCCATGTCTCTTTCTGTATGCTAATTCCCCCTTTCATGGGGACACCAGTTATGTTGGATTAGAGCCCATGCTAATGACCTCATTGAAACTTAATTACTTCTGTCTGCAAAGCCCCTTTCTCCAAATAATGGCACATTCTGAGCTACCATACTATGACTCTAACACAATTTTTTGAAGGGTCACCATTCAACCCATAATAAGAACAGAGGACAAAAACAACAATTATAGTTCAAGTATTTTTGGAGAGTATGTATTTTAATGTTTTTCCTTACCCACTTAAAAATGCAAGGGATATGCTTTCTAAGTTCCCAAGTACCACACCTGTGTCAAGAAGACATTATTATGGCAATAAGAACATCCATCTCTTCATAATATTATACTCAGTTTTTTTATAGGTCCTTCTTGGGGAAATAGGAAGCCAAAATTCCAATACCCTGGCCAGCCCAACTGTCTGTTAGATTACCTTAGAACCACCATATGTTTATTATTATTCAATAAATATTAACCACTTTATGTCATACCTCACAAAGAGAAAAATCTAAAATAAGGTACGTATTATACGGAATGGTTTACTTACTTGTGAATTTATGAACCATGTGTCTTGCTTTGTATGCACAAAAATGGATGAGGCATGGTCTCTAACCATTCCAGAATGTATGCTCTGTAAGGCTTACATCCAGGAACCCATGCATGTCACTAAAGGAATGACATAAGGTGTGAGCATGCCATATCATCAAGGGTGGCATCATAGCTTGCTGTCAGGTGAAAATATGCCTGTCATATGCCACCTTCCATATGAAACATAAATTAGATTTTCACCCCAGTGGCATCCCTGAATTTACAGCTATTTCTCTGGATTAAGATTTGGCACTGTTAAGTATGGTCAGTAATCCCCACTTCAATGACTCCCAGATTGAATTCTACCACAGACAACTACCATGGGGAAATACACTGCAAAAGGCAGAGAACGCATTCTCCCCACATGCAGAAGTGAAGCAAAGTTATCTGTGCGTGATGCCAGAGGGGACAGCAGCTTTGGGTGACAGGTGGCACGCCTCTCTGCCAAGGAGAAGGCGTTGCTCCTGGCAGTTTTTTGAACTGAGGCATGTGACCTAAGTAGTGGCATTTCACAGCTGAGAAACCAGCTTGTGATATGCCTTTTGCTTCACTGAGAGGCGGGCCACATGTCCACAGAGGCTGCAGCTCTAGCTGCAAAATGTTGCAATACGTTTGCCTGTATCCTTCCTACCATCAAATATTTATGTTATTCTGGAAATGTAAATGGACTGTATGATTAATGACATTTTGCCAGGCTAACAAAGAAGGTGACTTCACTCACAAAGCTGTTCATTTTTCTAGCAAAAGGGGATTAAAAAAAAAAAAGAACCAGAAAAATGAGTGGGTAGGAAAAATTTTTAAAAATAATAAGTGCCTATTTATCAACCTTTGGTAGAAATTTGCAAAAGAGGTTCTGCAAATGGAAGATGAACTCAAACTATGACGTTCTCAACACTCGGACATCTGGGTCCACTTTTCCAACCAATTCTTCCATAATTCCCCTCCAGGAACCTTTTAGTCTGGAATAATTAAATAGCTTGTCATTCCCTGTACACCTGTTAACACTTGGCTCTAAACCCTTAATCACAGGCTTTCACACATAAGAGACTTTGCTTCTATCTAGCTCTGTAGTTGAAAGATTAGCTATCATCTAAGACCCAGATGTAATGCCACTTATCCTAAGGAACTTCTCTGTCATCTTTAGGAACCAAGTAACTTGGCACTCCAGGAGCCTCTACACCTTCTCATACTTCAGTGTCAATAACCACTTCTCTCTCTCTCTCTCTCTCTCTCTCTCTCAATGGCAAAAACTGCAGGGTATCCACAAAGTCTGGAAACATAGATAACATTACTTTATTGTACTGTAACAATGTATGAATAATTTATTACAAATGTTAGCCTATGATGCCAAACATTATTGGCTTTAGCACACCTGGAATCATTTTGGAAACCTGGTGCCTGGCAAGCTGCCTGAGGTTTTGTAGGAAATGTACTAGTAGAATAAATCGATGAACTAGGTGGCTGATTGACACGAAGCTGAGGCTTGCACTTCAGGCCCACCTTAAAAGACTGAGAATACAAGAAGAGCAGAGAGTAAGCAGAACACACAAAAAAGTTAAAATAAGTGATCAGGAGAAGCTCCAGGAGGTGTGGAAAGCAAAGACTGGCTGCAATAAAAAGTCTTACGTCTTGCAGTAACTGTATGCAACCACAGGAAACTCACCTGACCTCAAAGTCTCTTTTTTCAAATCAGAAACTTAGAAATATGATTCCTTCAGCATAAAATTTGTAAATTTAAGTAAATGCTAATAGACAATTGTTGTTTATAATTTTCCAGTTAAAGAAGAGTCCAGGAGGTAATTATTAATAATGAAAATGAGAAAATAATATAACCTATGGTAGAATGGAATGCAACTAATTGTGTTTATGGAAAAATGTAGTTTCAAAAAGTACTTCCACACTGTTCATCTGATTCTCACACAAAACCTGGATGAAAGAAATGACAGACTCTTTACAGCCGAGAGAACAAACTTCAAGCTGTTTGTTGCCGTGCCTGGTGTCACAGGGGTAGCTGATGGAGGAGGTGAGATGAATCCTAGTCCTCCTGTGCAGTATGTCACCCACTACACCTGGGCACAACGTCTAACAGGAAGAGAGAGCACCACATGCCAGTATTCATGCAAAAGAAGAAGATAAAAACAAACTCTTAGGGTTTTAGTTGACAGTAAATGTAGTGAGCTTTCTTCAGTTATCAGAAAGTTAATAGTGATATTAAGTAGAGTCTATCCACAAGACAATTAATTGGATTTTTCTCTTTGCCATGTTCCATATTATTGAAAAGAAACAAATAAAAAATAAAAATAAGCTGTAAAGAATTTAGTAAACACCAAACACTTCCAAGGATACTTGTTCTTAGAAAATGAATAATTAGTCCACTCTCTTATTTCATTTGCACACACAGTGATAGGCAATGCAAATTGATATGAAACTCGGCAAGCTCCTAAATCACCAAACCCCTTACTAAAACAGAAAAGTCATTTGAAACAAAAGCCTTGCTTATTTAATTCAATTGAACACATATTTATTGTCTACAATGTGCAAAGCACTATTCTAATTGCTAGGAATGCATCAGGAAACAAAACAAACCCAAGCTCTCCCCTCCACAGTCTCATTAAACTAGGAAAGGGATTCTGCTGGGGAAGGGTACAATCATGTGAGAAGTTATTCCTGCATCCAGAAACTTGATTAGCTACAGTGCCACATCCAGCAGTTATTCAGGTTATCCAACGCATATTTTTAAAAATCACTGGATGTTAAGACATGAATAGATCAATATTTTTAACACAATTTTATAAATTTTAAAACTATTCTCTGTCTATTTTAGGAGTATAAAATATTGCCTTTAGACCCAAAAGTGACTGAAAAACTATTCTCAAATGTGTGAAAAAGTATATACAATTCACTGTCATAAGTAGTGCATTATCAAAAGGGGATTCCCAAGGTTCTATCCACATTGTGGTCCAGGGACCTATAGCATCAACACCTCCCAAAACCCTGGTAGAAATGCAGACCCTCAGGCCAACCCAGCCCTACCAAATCAGAATCTGCAATTTAACAAGTTCCCTGGGTGATTCGTATGCACACTTAAGTTTAAGAAGATTCTTCTAGTGCATTCCTCTGAACCTAGAGAACCTAAAAATAACGCACTGAAAGGGAGAACATAAGCACTTCAAAAATTAATCACTCCCTTAATATTTTTCCATTTTTTAAGAAGTAATTTCTTTTCAAGTAAGATTTTACTTTTAAAACAGCAGATCAGAAATATTACATACTGAACTTTTCTTCAGCATGTGTCAACACAGAAGAAAAATGAAATTTGCCTTTTTGTGGTTTCAAATCTGGCATTTCTAGGTACTTCCCCTCTCCCAAAAGGGTAAATTCATCCCTAATTTATCAGTGCCTCCCTCTACTCTGTGATTTTGTGGCCATCTATTAACAGAATAAAGAGGAGTGGGGTGTTTGGGGGAGGGATTTTTTTTCCCATGTGAAGCTCAGTTTCCCAAGTAAAATCATGTTGACCTTGGTCAGAGGAAAATGATGTAGCAGATGAGCCATCTCGCACTCCTAGCAAAACCAACTGCCAGACTATAAGCAATTTTGGTCATGAGGATCCCAGTAAAAATGAGGAAGTAGGTAAAAAGCAAGTCCCTCTACATTTGTCACAAAACAGAGGCTTTATAAGGAGAAGGGAGACTGGAAAGGAGGTTCTATCAGTGCCCAGGCCATAGCGGTCCCACCTCGTTTTGTACAGGGGAAAGGTTCAGCCATACATACACCCTGCCAAAATAGGGCAAAATATCCAAGTACAGCCACAGAGCAGGCCCCAGAGTTTACTGAAGGAGACAACAGCAATGAGTGGAAAACCAAGTGGAGGAATTTTAAGTAATTCAAAGAAGCATAATTTTCCTCTGTTGTGTGACCAACATTCAAGGATTCTTCTGTACACACTAAACACATAGAAAAGTTTTCTCCAACATAAGCATATTAAACTATGGGTGTGAGGTATCCCCCACTTACAGCTTTAAAAAAAAACTCTCAGTCTGTCATTAACATCTGCTTTATAACATATAGAAATTTCAGTAGGAATCTGTACCTACTATAACTGAGGGTCAACTCCGTTTACATATACATTAATATTCTGCCTCCTCCAAAAACAGAGTTGAGACATTTATAAAAAGAGTACAAAACAAAGTTTTTGAAGTAGGTTGAAAGAAACAAACATCTAAATACATAAGCTAGAACATTTTCTGGGATTGAGCAGTTTTTGAGCTTCCTGAGAGGCAAGAAAAAAATGGAAAACACAACACTGTCATTAGCAATTAAGATGCAACATGTCAGTTCTTCAAGAGAAAGAACTTAAACCTAAATTACTTTTAAGTTTGAATCATTGGATTAAAATTTAAAAGGAGAATATTTTTACAATGACTTTATACCAGTGGCATTGAACAGCAATAAGCAATGTCTTCAAGCAAAAATATGCAAAAATTAGAAAGCATTATGTACATTTCCAAACCTTGTCATGATGGTTAAGAAATGAAAAAGGGAAATATGAAACTCAAGTTGTAAAAGACAGTTCTTTAGGAAGTGTAAACAAAGTCAGGTCTGTATTATTCTGGAAACCTAATTTTCTGCAGAGAAGTTAATAATGAGCTCTTCGATGACACAAAGACATACTAAATATCAATTCCCTCATCTGATCTTCTGACAGGCATTTAGTACAGAGTAATTCTATGCTATGAACTCCAGTGAGTACCTCGTAGCCTATGTAATTAGCCAAAGAGAGAGTTGGTGTTTGGGGCACTAGTCAACAGGTGGCCAAGTTAATGAACCACTGTAAAAGCGGAAACTCCTTTCTTGCATCCCTTTATTGTACTGGAAGGAATATGAAAATGGTACCAACTGACATTCTAGAAGCATGCGGTTTGCAATCAATCAGCTGAGCCCTCCTTAAATCTCTATTGGTGTTTGTTTGGCTTCTTTTCTCTTTCCACTCCCCTCATTGAATAAATGATAAAAGAAAGCTATGAAATATTTTAAACCTTCTTCTACCCTCTTCCCCAAACTTAGCTACACCATCACCCAGGCTTGGGGCTGGCTCTGCCAGGATTTATTCTTGCTTTCTCAGCAGTTTCGCTTCGTCAATCATCTTCAAACTTTATCTTTCTACTCAATCTTTTCCATCAGCCTTTAAAACAGCTAGTTTTTCTCATCCTAAGGAACGCTTTCGTTTCTCTCTGGCTGCCATTGTTATCTCCCCATCTCTAAGACCAATGTGGTATAGTAACAGTCTTTGCTTCCTTCTGATCTCTTTCCTTTCAATGGATTTAAAAGCCAATAGATTATTGAAAAGACAGAAGCTGGAAAGAAGTAGAGGTGATGTGCTATGGTCTGAATGTCCTTCAATATTCATGTGTTAAAGCTTAATCCCATTGAGGTGGTATTAAGAGGTGAGGTCTTTTGGTAAGTGATTAAGTATGAGGGCTCTGCCTTCATGACCAGATAACAACAGCCCCATAAGAAGGCCCTTTTTGTCACCTGAGGACATTGGGCTCACCTCTTGGAGGACACATCCACTGGTGCCATCTTGGAAGCAGAGTGCAGCCCTAACTGGACTCCAAACCTAATGATGACTTCATCTCAGACTTCCTAGCCTCCAGAACTGTGAGGAAGAAATGTCTATTGATTATAAATTACCCAGTCACAGGTATTTTATCATAGTAGCACCAAGGAATTAAGATACAACTAATCAGAACACTTTTAACACTCATCTCCCCCTTCCTATCAGCTCCATGTTGCACTGTTCCCTTCTCGAAACTGTCTTCTCCCTTGGCTTCCACTATGGATAGTTCTTTCCTGGTTTTTCCTCCTTCTCTTTCTTCTTTAATTATTCTTGGTCCTTCAGAATTAACAATGCTTACAGTTCCTTGAGCATACATTGTTTTCTATATCAGTATTTCTGCTCTTGTTTCCTCCTCTTATTCCTTGAGTGGAGTGGACCTCAGACATCATCTCCACTTCACGGCCTCTATGTGCTTTTCCTATCTTCTTTCCCTGGTTCAGAGAGAGCTAGACACACTTCTCTCAGTTACCTCTGTACCTAATACCTACATTTAGTAAACTGAACACTGTTCCCTATATGGCAAATTTAAAATTTTTTTTTGTACTGGGGATTGAACCCAATATTGCTTAGCAACTGAGCCATATTCCCAGTCCATTTTTTATGTTGAGATAGGATCTCACTAAGTTGCTTAGGACCTCACTAAGTTGCTGAGGCTGGCTTTGAACTTGCAGTCCTCCTGCCTCAGCCTCACAAGTCACTGTGATTATAGGTGTTTGCCACAGTGCCCAGCTCCTATATTGTGAACTTCTAAATAGAAGAACTCTAGTCCATATAACTCTGCACACCTCAATGATTATAGCAGAAGTCTGGCCCCAAGAAAGTACTAACTAAATATTTATTTAGTTTAGATAGAGATCTAGACATGACTTCTTTTTTATCAACACAGTAATACCCGTTGACAAAAAGTAAAAACAACAGAAAGTATATTTATCCAGGGAACGGGGACATCACATGCTCATTGTAAGTTATAGCTACTATTTCAATATCCCTGCTACCTTTGCAAGTCTATTGTAAACAGTTTCTTCTTTTCAGCATATCACCAGCAATTTGCTTATTGATCTCTTTTCTCTGCCCTTTATAACATAGAAACTATAAATGTGTTGGAGAGCCACAGAGAACAAAGAAAACTGCCTCTGATTATCTGGTAGCTGTGCAATATGCTTTCCAATCAAAGGGCTTGCACTCAGGGCCGTGGATGCAATTGTTATGGAGAATGAGAGGCTAGACATGTGCCACTCAACACTAGAAAATCAGTAAGATGTGCACTTCCTCTTCATTTTCATACTTCCACCCCAGTGTTCCCTGTTTTCACCTCATGCTGGATCACCTGAGCTAAGGACATCTTCTTAAAGTTAGAATAATCTGACAACAATAAGGACATTACATTGGCTTCACACAATACTGGGCACTGTTGTGTTTCATCTGCACAATAAACTTGGGAGATTGGTTTTTGTATGTTTCATCCTAATAGCTGTCTATGCTAATTCCCTAAATCCTTTGAGCCAATCCTATTCCAGACCTCTGGAATCCCACCTGAGCCACACTGCTCCAACTTTCTCATCTTTAACCACTCCTGGCTACTTATAGAGCACATGACCCCCAAAAATCTTCTCACCCACACTATCTCCCTCTTGACCACTGCTTTCATGAAGAAAGAGTTCTTTCTTCTTTCACTTTAACAAAGTTTTTCTTTCTGGTCGTAATTCTCTTCATTACGAGGCTGGAGGGAATGGCTGATTTATAATTCCTGCAAGGTGCAGTTGCATGTGGAGCAGCCACTCTAAATTGGAAACTTGCTTTCTCTGAGAAAAGAGGTTTATTACAAGATGACGGCAAACACAGAGGCAGACAGAGTTGCTCAGATGTATAAGCAGAATCAAATCAGGTAAGGAAATGGCTTGACATAAGCTTTCCAGGGAAATATGCAGAGTAAGTGAGTTGGACATGGAAAATGTTGAAGGCTGCTATTTTTCAGAGGCTTCTGGGTTTGCAAGTTCAAAAAAAAGTGCTTGGCAATTTCAAGACACCAGATTGTGGTAAGGGTGAGTGGATTGCTGAAGTGAAGGCAAAGGACACAGAATTGAGGTGAGTGAACTAGGATAGGGATCCCTACTGCATTGATGGGTCACGCACCAGTGTCGCAATCTGCCAAAACTAAGGCAAGGGTTGCTGCTGAGAATATTCTCAGCAGTGAGCATGGGTCCTCAGTGACAGAGAGGAGCCTCCCTCAAAGCTGCTAAGTGACCACAGTAAAGTTGGGAAGGATGCAGCTGGGTGAGATAGTAAGCGCCTCACAGGAGGGAAATACATCAGGGTGGGTCACATGAGTTAAAAAAAAAAAAAAACAGATGAAAAACCCTTGGCTTCAGAAGGTATCTAACACAAAACTAGATTAGTCCTGACTTGGCTACTAATGAAGTTTATGGACTTGAGTATGTCATGTTATTTTATTTTTTCTGAACCTTAGTTTTCCAACTTGTAAGATGCTATACTTTTATCATAACCATGAGTTTCATTTTCATCTTATGTTGCTAGGTTTTCAGCTCAAACATCTATGCCTCATTAATTGATTTTTGTGTAGTTGCTCAATATGTATCAGCTGAGAAGACTGCATCTCTGGCAGCAGTTTAATAAAAGCAACTGAAAAGGAGGTCTGTGTACCACATCCTTGTTCAATGAAACACTACAGTGAGGTAGAAAATCTAACAGTGAACATCATTCTTGTTTTAGAAAAAAATTGAAATGTATATACAGTGTTTCCCAATCTCTTGTGCATTTCTTTTGAAAAGTCATCAAATGTGTTCTTTTTGTAATCTGTGAGCCTGTGAGTACTTATATACTTCTATGTCTCTTCCAACAGACTACAGGGAACACTTGAGGATAATAATAGTGCTAATAATAATAATAATAATAATTGTTATCATGATTATTATTTTAATTTATATGCTCTAGTGCCCAGAAAAATGTGTTATTTATTATAGACAAATGTCCATTAATTAATTTCTTCATTAGAAAGCAAATAAATTACTTGATAATTGAAGAATGTCTTTCTCCCAGAATCTTGTTGTTCAAGTGCCTATTACAGCATTTACCTGAATTACTTACATAATTGGTATCTAAATGTTCACATTGCCTTAAGTCTGCTATGTGTTGGTTATGAAGTGAATAAAACAGATAATCCTAAAATTGGCAAATGAGGATTTCTGATCAAGTGTCTGCTTGAATTCATAAAATCTCTTTATAAAACATGAATGCTATGTTTGATAAAAACAATGCCATCAGTCAAAGAAAGCAAATCTTCCTGTGAGACTGGAAAAAATTAAAGTGATAATTTTTAATGTAAGTTAAGATTTAAAATGTAGATACTCACAGAGATTAATTAAGTATAAGAAAAAAGAAAATGTTTCTACATAAATTTAGTATCTAATGACAACTATTCCTTGGATAAGACAGGGATCATTTTGCATTGATTCTGGTTTTCGGCCACAGTTTCTCGAAAAATTAGCGACTTTCTCCTAGTGAGGTGTTGCTTCCAACAGAACAGGAAGCATTACCAGAAGTTTTTCTCAGGAGTTGTAGGTATTACCAAACTCTTCTCTCAACTCTGGTTCCCCAGGTCCCTATGTCCTTCCTAGAAAGAATACTGAAAATATGACTTCGACAAATCTCTTTATGATGACAACACTGTAGTCACTGCCCATCGAGTTACCAAAAATCCATAAAAAAAGTCATTGTACAATTAACTTCATTGGTCAAAGTTTCAGTGCTCAAAGAAGACTGGCAACTGCTAAGCCATAGGATAGGAACATAAAATAGAAACTGCCACCACCACCTGTCCTATGCAGGCCAGTTCCGTATATACATTTCTCCAAGGCAAATGTAGTCAGTGATAGTATGGCACAAGAATCAAGGAGAGTTTGTGTTTTCTCAAAATAAAAGGTGTCTTTTTTCCATGATAGTTCACCTTAATTCCATGGATGTAGTTGTTATTCACTAAATACTAATTAATAACTTAGGAAATATAGCAGATATAGCAATATAGCAGAAAATAAAGATAAAAATTTAATCTGGGGCCAGATTGACTTTATATTTTTAAACTACCTGCTACCACAACATAACAATTCATATTCATGATTACTTTGTTTATTTAAGAAAAATGTCTATTAATTTAGCACTTTTGTTAAAGAAAGTTTAAAAACTACATATAGAGTGTACAAAATTCACCTAGTAAAATATTTTAAATGTAAATAGTTGGGGTTTAAAACAACTAATTTTCAGGCATAAAGTATATTGTTAAATCAGTTAGCAATTCAAAAACAAACCTTGTTCTCATTAAATTTAACATATTAAATCCAAGTGTGTGTTGTTTAAACCAAAAGAATCATGGGTTTGAATACAATACATCAGAAGACAGTTAATTACACCAAAATTCTACTGGTTATCCTGGCTGGCAAAACTTAAGGTGTCTTCAACTTCTCCGTCGTCTCTCTCCTAACTTCTTGCTATATGAAATTCTCCCATAATGTATTTCTTAGGAGCAATTTCTATACTTCCCAATTATCCTAACAGCCTAGTAGTAGAATTGTATAGTAACTAACTTTTTAATAGTTGATTTCCCCCTCCCCACCCAATGGATCTCCCCACATATTTCAAAAAGAATTCCCTTCTATAATCTTTGAATCAAGTCAAACTCTGCTTGGACATATCTTTTGGAAACCCAGACTCTTCAACACATGCTTCAGGATTCTCCAATACTTGTCCTTCATGTATGTAAAGATTCATGGAATCATAGAACAGCAAAGCCCACTTCTATCTTTATTAGTAGTTCCTGGACTGAACTCTCCACTCTAGCTAAATAAACCTGCTTATTTTTCTTCTTGTGGAGACATTTTCAATACTGCTGCAAATATTTACAGATTCCATATTCCCAAATAAAATAAGGACCAAAATTCCCTTTCCTCCAGTTATTCTCAAAATAACTCTCACCAATATTTTCTTTAAATATTTCCTAAACATATATAAACTCACATTGCTAAATGATTCATTTTTACTTGTTTCTACTTATTTTACATATTCAAACTGCACTTTCTTTTAGGTTAAAATATTTAGTAACTAAGTTTTAAAATTTGTTACAATTTCATGCAGTAAAATATCAAGGAGAGTTGAACATCAACTGTGATGGCTTTTCTTTTAAACTAAGAGT
This sequence comes from Aplodontia rufa, assembly GCA_004027875.1. Classification (NCBI taxonomy): domain Eukaryota; kingdom Metazoa; phylum Chordata; class Mammalia; order Rodentia; family Aplodontiidae; genus Aplodontia; species Aplodontia rufa. The sequence goes on along the minus strand of PVKS010003161.1, from coordinate 68,904 downwards.
TATTTACACATCTACAAGGTGGTGTAATATACTGTGGGGAAGCATCCGGTCAACAGAGTTCATAACAGGATGAGTGGCCACTAACTGAAGCAGGAAGTAGCTTGCTGATGAATGTGTTGGGACTTTACACTTGACCTTATTTTATTCAGATTTTAATGTCTATTTTTAAATCCTGAGGACACAAAGCTGGGATTCTAAGATGAAGTCAATAAAATTCCAAAATCTACCAATACGTAAGTAGATCCTGGGCAGGGATAAAAGACAGAAGATATAGCTTAATTGTAGCACGTAATGTTTTAAAAGATTTTTGGTGAATAAAAGACCTTAGACTAATTGAATTTGGCTATGATGTTAAAGGAACCAAAATCCAGGATATATGAGAGAAGGAAATCGTGAGGTGTGGTATAAGAAGAGGACTCATTGAGGTCACATATCACATGAAAGAGGAGTTTGCATTCTTTTGGAAGTTGATGGAAAATAAGAGAAAATTTCAGGAATTTAACTTGAGGTTTATAGAAGAATATATTAAGAGTCATATAAAACTCTGCTTCTAAATTTAAATCCAAAATTCCCCCCACTCTCATCAGAACCTCAGCACATAGGCAATGATGCAATAGTGGAGTTTTAAGCATCTTTAATTGGTCGGCCTAAATAACCATGCAATACACTTCCATTCCTTTTTATAAGACAAAACAGAGCAATTTATCAAAACTTCCTTGAGATATGTTGCAATCAAGAAAAGAAGGGTATAGAGAAAATTACTGATAATTAAGAAATATATATGATATATAATATAAATATATATATGATATAAAATGATAGCAACCATAAAATTATTATATGTGATTGCATTAGCTAAAATAGTCCTTCTACTTTTGCACAGTACTTATGACTTTGACTTAGGAGGACTTTCCTCTGATGTCCTAATAATTTTATATTTAGTTTTATATCATATAGTAAAAAAATTTTTTTTCTAAAAAGACCAGACTTAGAAAAGAAGTCAAAAAAGGTCAATTTCAAATAATATATAAGTAAATGACCAGAAAAAAATGTTGTCTCACAATGAAAACATAACTAAACATTCACCTTAAAGTAGATATTGCCACAAGGAAAGCAGCACCATTAAACCTTTACCATATTCTTACTTGTCTGCCTACCTAAGACAAAATACTAAGAGAGAAAGACTTAAAATAAATGAAAATATCCCCTCATTTTTTTTTAATTTTTGAAACTACAAACTCAGAGAATATTCTTCATTGCACTCACCCATTAATCATCTAAAATTGTTTTTATTGTTTTAAACTTGATTTTGGATGGGGAATCATCATTTTATCAGAAGCATAAGATAAAGTGTCCTTGGCCGAGATATTCTCAGAAGAGGCTATTTTTATTACCCTATGTTGTGCATATTTAAAGACACACATTCCAGGTGAAATACTTATTCCAAAATACATTGAATTTTTTCATGAGTATAAGACTCTATTGCTTCAATGATCTTCTTCCTCCTTGACAGATCTTTCTCAACATTTCTTTCAGGAAGCAATCATCAACAATTTCTGGAAAGTCTCTTGCAGGTAAATTCATGTGCACTGATTCTCTCTTATGTCAAGTAAACTGAGAGTTCTCATGACCAGCTAGCAATTGCAGCATAAATGATAAGATAGAACATTGAAAACAATGTGAAAGAATATAACATCTAAATTTCTTTGGATAAAAACTTAAAAAAACAGAAAAATACCTCCAAGCTCACTTCAATGTACAATAATAAAGTAATATTTAAAATTGAGAACATTCAAAAGCTAGATGTCCATCTACGATCTAGCCACCAAAATGAACTATAGAAATTAAGATATGGTACAGTCACTTTTGGTATTTGCTGTAGTAGGTTAGTTTCTAACATAAGAAATAATGGTGATAAATTAATGAGGCAATGGCTGATTTGGAAAGGAGAGGTGAAGGTCACTGGAGGTCTCAGAATTTTTAAGCTCCAAATTGTCAATATTCAGGCAAATAGGTTTCCTTGCTGAATAATGCCCAGATAGCAGGAACAACACTGATAATGTGGTCTTAGCTGTTATTTACAGGAAAATGCCATCATTACATGACCCCATCAGTCTGAAGGCAGGGAAATTACTAAGTGATCCAAGAAAGTGCCTGTAGGCCAGTACACCATGCGTCCCTGAGAAGCAGAGGGCAGAGCTTTAGAAAAAATAAATTTTGAGTTGGAGCTTCCATAAAATTTCTTTGCAGATAGTAGAAAATAAAAGCAATTCAGTTTTCACAAATGTTATGTCTAGTATAAAGATAAATTAATTTCCCTGAAGAGGAAACAGAGCAGGATATATAAATGGAAAAGTGAACAGTGTAATATTTTGTAATAAAATAAACATCAAAGTTAGTTACGATGCTGTTCTGTGATTACAACCCAGCCTGCAATCAGTTGATGAAATAGTGTGGAGATACTATCTCTGCCATGTAGCACCAGTGAGAAGGGGAAATAAAATTATCCAAACTAACATATAGGTTAAATTTCATCAATAAATTTCATCAACAAAATTGGCAAACACTAGTCCAATTAATTTTCCAAACACATACTTCTATTCTCGGAAAGCAACCCCTATTAGCAATTTAGCAATTTTTTAGCAAAATAATAAAATTGGAAAACAGATATAACAAAAGAAGTCTTTCCTCTACACCCTTTCTTCACCAAAATAAAATATCTACAAAATGTGGAAGGAAAAAACTGTTTAAAAATGAGATGCATTGCTTCTTCCTGAAGGAAAAATTTAACACTTCTAGTATCAATAACTAACTGCCAAGCTCAAAGGAGGAAGAATTATTAAATATGTCAATAAACCACATTCAACTTAGATTTTGCTGTTCCTTTTGGAGAAATCTCTTCAGTGCTAATATTTTACACGTTTTTAACTTAGGCTTTCAGAATGTTCCATCTAAGCACAAGAAGAAACTCTATTAAACATTAAAATGTAGGAAATTAATATTAAGCGTTAAAATGTAAGGAATTAACTTCTAAACAAATTTGTATGTTAAAAATATAATGAGTTCATGTTCAAAAACAGGAACACAGTTCATAATTTTAAATCAAGTTTCAGAAACAAGAATCATGTGTTAGAAGTGACAATACTGCAGCAGAAAGTTCTTTTCCAAAAACAAAGTCTGAAATAATAATTGCATAATTCTACATCATCTTTGTTCTGAAAACTCTGTGCCCTTTATAAGTGAAAAGCATCTGCATTCATTCATAATAATTATAAAAATTTTCTCTAAGAACGCCTTTTAATTTTTATAATCAGACTTCACACAAGTAACTGAATATTGTGGTAAATATTTTTAAAAGTGAAGCCATGTCTATGGACTTTCTTTGTATAATTTGATTTTAAGAAATATGAATGCAACAACATTTTCAAAATTCTCTTCAGCATGCCAACATATATGCACATAAATTATCCTAGATGTCAATTTTACCAGGGCCTCAGTTTCCTACTAGGAAAGTTAAGAATAGACAAGCTCAAAAGTGAAGAGAGTGAAGAATGTCTTTATGAAAGAAATTATTTGAGAATTCATGTCTAGAAGATTCTAGGGGAAAAAATCAAAACTTTTAACCTCAGGTCAATCTATTTCATTTTAAAAAGGCATTTTAAACATGACATCTGCTCTCCTTTTATTGGTAATGTATAATTGATCTAGCATTAAATTCTGAAGAGCAAAGTCATTGTGCTCATAAAAGGAAAAAAAAAACTACAAACCAAGATTCAAATCCAAGAAGTCCTCAGTGTCATGTCTCATGAAGCAAGATAAGATATTTGGGAGGGCAGTGAGTAAATTTGTATATTTTTAGCATTTGCAGAAGGAGCAAATAAATAAATGGTTTAAATTATTTGCTTTTCCTTTATATCTAAGGTACCCCAGAAATGGAAGATGTTTCCAATATCCTGAGGGAGATGACTGTGATAATCCACAATCTCAGGGAAGTTTTGGTCTCTAAATGAGGGGTGTGAGAAGACAAAGAAACACCTTCAGCTGCTCAAGACAGGTAAAGTTTTCAAATCCAAATTATGGGACAGTGACTTCTGTCTGTTAATCCCTCACCTTTAGTTAGCCAGCCTATTAAACTTGGAAAACCATAGCCAGTGACTGAGGATAGCATAACACCTTGGGCCAATAAGCTTGCCAAGCAAGATCTTAGAATATGAGGGGAAACCATCAGGTAAGGCTAAAATCTGCAGCGGGACTCTGCACGGAGACTGATAATTTTTATGCTCCTCCTAACCCCAGAACCTCCATGGGATACACAGTATGCTTACACTATAATCACAAAGGAGAAGGCTAAAACGCAATGCTTGGGTGGGCGTGTACTGAAAAGGGTAAAGTCTGTTCCCCACAGCGCTAGAAATAAACAGGGACGGTACCACGATCCCAGGAGCACAACATGCAATGCCTTGGTTTTCTCAGCTTTTCTTTCCCGAACAGAATGCCTACCTTCCGTGTGGACGGCAGAGACATAGGTCCAATTGTAACGCTTGACTATGTCAAGCATCGCCCTTGCCTGCAAAGTGTCAGAAGGGACTACCCTCAGGAAGTATTTGTACAAAGTTTTGTCGCTCAGATCGATGCTCGTGGCAGAATAGGCGATCTGGGGGATGTCGAACAGCTGGAGCAGGTTCTGGACTTGAATGGCCACCGAGCTGGAGCCCGGGCCGATCACTCCTGCAATAGGCTTTTTAGTCCTGCCTGGGGGGAGGGTCTGGCCGTCAGGCAGGCACCGGTTGAGCCCATCCTTCTCATCTCGAATGGAAATCAGAGAGTCCCTGATGAACTCGATGCTTTGTTCCAGAGCCACGGAAGAGTGCCAGCAGGAGTCCCTGATCTCGCTGCCCAGGGTGATGTTGGGCAGGAGGACCGGGTCCGCGTTGATCTTATCCAACGTGTGGAACATGGCCTCCACCCTCTGGATGCCGTACTGCTCCCTGATCTCCCCACACTTCCTTTCGGGCACCTTCTCGGCGGGGGGCTGGTGATGGACCGAGAAGAGGGCTCCAATAATGACATCTCCGTCCATTCTGGCCACGGAGCGCTGAGATGAAGCTCCCGCCAGCAACACTTTCCTGCCCGGGCTTCTGGGGAGAAGGGACATCTCCAAAAAGATCGCTGGGAAGAAAACCAAGAGGAGCCGGACCATCGTGGTGAGGACGCGGTCCACAGCCGGCCGGCAGCGTTCCCACGCCGGTCCCGCCTGCAGGCTCGGAGAGCGCACCACGGAGACGCCAGACGCTGCCTCTCTCGGCTGGGTCCCTCTCGCCAACACTGCTGGTCCAACGCCTTCGCCGCCGCCTCCACCGCCTCTTTCCCCTCCACCTCCTCCCGGTCCTACACGACTGCCCCCACGCCCTGCGGGCGTTTCTAGGGGAATTCGAGTCCCCGTCCTTCACCGGTGCATCAAGGTAAATTGATCAAGGGTATAGTGGGAGTCGTGTTGGCAGCGGTGACCTGGACGCTGCTGATAAAAGAGGGACAAAATCAAATCCCGGTCATCGGAGGACACGTGTTTAAACTCTGGGTTCAGTGATGCTAGTTGTTGCCCCGTCCATTTCATTTCAACACATCCTGATATCAGCTGCAGGGACTGCTCTGCGGGCAGCTTTGGTCATAAGGAAAGGGGTGTATGCTGCTCCCAGCACTCTCTCAGCTCTCTGGTGCGCAGAGCCCCAGACCCCCCCTGCTCCTCCAGCCCAAGTCTCTTCCCAGTCCCCCACTCTGATGCTTTCTGACTGGGGGGCCACAAGGGAGGGAGAAGAGAGAAGGGGAGGAGCTAAATCCTTCAACCTAAGAGCACTTTCTGAATTTAAAGAGATCAACTTTTTGCCTAGAAGAAAATTTGGAAACTCGTTATAAAGGTAGAAGCGCTATTTAAAAATGAGCGTGAAAAGGGATGCCTTTTACTTTAACTTTGAGCGATTGAAGAGACCCTGACATAAAATCCAAGTAGCAAATATGAATCTGCCAGCTTGTGGGAAATCCATATCAGTTACTAAGGCAACGCCTGGTAAAGTCTCCTTATGTTGGAGTTTGGTGCGTTTCCCCCCTAAGAAGTCAGGCTTATTGTAGATGTTCAAGCAGAAACGGTGCAGTTAAGGGAACTTGTTTTCCGACAAGGGAGAGGAGGTGGAGGGTCTCCTGCACATCGCCTACCCCCTCCCTAACGTCCGGACCTTTTGGCTTTGTATAGTTGCTAGAAAGGGAACGGAGTGGGGAGCTTCCTAGCCGCTTTCTCCACTGCAGCCAGAACCTCTATGCTTTCAGAACCTTGGACAGTGCTCGGTCCAGCCGCCCAGACAGTAGTACCCCAAGGGCCTGCAAAGGGATGCTTTGAGCAGTGAATTGCAGTTCCTGGACCCCACTTCGCTCTTGCAAACACCTTCCTCCGCGTTCTTTACCCAGACACACATACATGTACACGCACCTACACACACGCACGCACACACACACACACACACAACACCTCCCCTCGCGTTCCCAGCATCTCTCCATCCTCATTCCCTTCTCCTGGCAGCGCTTCTGCAGGTATATATTCAAACCCAATAGCATCAGGGGCAGAGGCGCCAAATCTCAGCCGCCTGCGAGGCTGAAGTTGGCTCCCTCTCCCGTCCCTCCCCGGATCCCTTTCTCAAGGTGAGAGTCAGACGAGAAAGGGGCTAAAGGAACTGGCAGGGAGTGAGGGCACAGAAGGTGAGGTAGGTTAAAGGAGGAAAACAACCCAGGGACCACACTGCTCCCAACGTTTCCCAGACATGCAAGATGCTCCTCGGTCCAGGAGAAAATCCGATAGAAGACGATCTGCCTTTGTGGGTAGGTTTCACCGCAGGGAGGTGTCCGCTCACCTGTCTGCTTGGAGGATTTGGACATGAGACGTACCTGAGTCGAGGTAGACAGAGCTGTGTTCCCCAGGTCACAGGACCCTAGTCGCCCTTGGTTCGCAGACGCCTCAGCTCTAATCCAGACGGTGCAAGGCTGCGATCTGGGCTGTACACTAGTGCCCTCTTTCTTCAGCATTATTTTACCGCAAGGGAAAAGGGGGAGGGAGGAGAGGAGGGAAAAAACAGGTCATCCAAGGCTTGTCTATTATTTCATGCATAAAAATCAGTGTTTGATGGAGGAGGAGAAAAGAGAGAAGCTAGAGAGATGTGAGGAGTCTTATTTCCTGTACTACCTACCTGAGAGATCTTGGAGAAGCTGTCAGTTATACAATAGTGGTATCTGGTCAAAGCAGTGAGGAACTGGCTAAGCTGGTTTTGAGTCAAAATCATTGTTTACATCTCAGGGACTCAACTATATTTTTTCTCTCTGGAAGTAAAGTCCATACCCAGGAAATCAGAATGTGAACATAATATGTATAGACATCCAGGGGAAGGCAAGGGAAACAGGGGAGTGGGGAAGGAGGTGCATGCACATCAAGAATCAAGGTAAACCAAAAGAAGAGAAGCAAACCACAGCTGCTCTTTTCAGGTCACGATGTAACTAAATTGAAGGGAGTTAGGTCACATGAAAACACTGGAGTGAGAAACACTTGTCCAGATTCCTCCAGGTTGCCAGCACCTTCCTGACAGGTCTACAGTGTTGTTTCTTTCTGTGTGGCAGGTGGAGGTTAAATCACACTCCACCGAGAACATGATGGCTGAGCAGAGTGGGCCCTGGCTTTTTCATCGGGGAAAGACAAGTGACAGTGTGCCTTTCCACTCTTGTTCAAAGCTTTCTATTTGTGTCATCTGCAGAGCAGAGATCAGCTTACGAGGGTCCCTTTATAGTGCCTTGTCATATCATTGCTGTACTATGGAAAGGTGCCATATCATGCTGGAGGGGACAAACCACATGAGGCAGTTTCAAGTACTCTTCAGTGTGCTCTGTGACGCTTAGGAAAGGTAATAATGCCTCCAGCCAACACCAACAACAATGAAAAGGACTTTCTCATTTTGTTTCTTGTCCTCTTCCTGTGTCATTTTTTTCTGGATTTTTCTTAGACAACCTAAATAGAGTAAGATTTTCTTTTTCCACAAATAATGCACTGAAAAAAGTATACACTCTTTGGATTAACATACCTCAGTTCTGGAAGTAGCCACACATTTACTCAAGGAAAATGGGAAGTGGTAAGTTTCTGTCTTCAAATCATAAGGCAAAATTATTACCTGCTTGTGCACCTAGGAAAACATCTGTTGTAAAGACAAGACACAGGTATCCACAGTGCCCCATAGGACCTCACTTCCTCTAATAGCCATTTAAGTTCAATCTTAGATAAAGCCATTCTAATTTGGTAATCTCTGTGATTTTTTCGGTAATATTTCACAGAATTACTGAATATGTTATGTATAAACCATGAATTCCCATGATTAGAAAAGTAATGTCTCTGAAGTGCACAATTAGCTTTAATATATGCTCCTCAAAGTTGGATATTTCTAATATACCACATTGCTATAGTTTGGAAAAGAGTCTGTTACTGAATGAGTACTTAAATGGTCAGATTTACTAGTTCTAAAAATATTTTACATTCCAATTAAAAACTATACATTCAAGTTGAAACAAATCATGTCAAAGAGAATGCACTTGGGGACAAAAACATAACCAATGTAAACATATGCATAAAGTATATTAGAAGTGGGGCTGGAGCAAAGGCTCGGTGGTTATGGTGCTTGCCCAGCATGCACAACTACACGGGTTCAAACCTCAACACCACATACACAACTAAATGACAGAGCAATGAAAGCCATGTGAAAAACTCTATAAAAATTGATTCTCTCTCTCTCTCTCTCTCTCTCACCATCCTTCTCTCTTTAAAAAAAAGTATATTAGAAGCATTAAAGAAAAAGTTAATTTTGAATAAATCAACTTGAAATTAATTGATTAAATTTACTAACAATGTATGTAAGACTAGACTTTAGAAGACAGAGATAAAAATAAGAAAAGAAGAAAGCATTGAGACAAGAGAAGATAAGGTCACTAAAATATACTGTTTTTCTGGAAATTAAAGCTTGAACATGGGAGGCAGATATAATACATACACAGATATTTAAGGACTGTGTCTATTAAAAGACTGAAGAGAATTACTGCAAGAATAAGCTATACACAAAATAATAAAAACAACTTAATGTACTAAAAGTCTAAAGAATGTTAAAAGTAGGTGAATCAGAAGTTCTGTAAGTATGAATATTTATTCAGTATTGAAATAATTTACATTAACATGTGATTTTGTAACAGAGTATAAAATGTTATCAGTATTTTTGTTTGGGAAATGTGTTTAATATAAACTTTAGTAGAGATTACTCAAAAGAATATCTGACATATTATCTCAAGACTATGATTTCATATGCTGCTGTAAAAATAAATACAACAGAATGTTCATCCTGGTAGACTTCCATGGAGTAAGGCAAATACTACCCATAAACGCAATTACTATCCTCTCCTTACAAATATGTGTATAATTCCCATTCTCTCCACCATGAAGGACATCATAGAGGAGCAGGTCTATATTATAAATGAGTAAATGAAGATAAAATTTTTCTCATAAAATCAAATGAAAATTCAAATCCTTCAAACACAGAAGGTAAGCATAGATAAAAGAAAGAAATGGATGAGCTAAGCATGTATTCCAAATTATAATACACTCTAGTAAGTATTTTGAAAATTAAAGTTTACACAGTCATTGGAATATGGAAGTGAAGTATGCACAAGAGATAGTAAACTCATTACTAAAGAGATAGTACAGACTGAAAATAGAAATGAGATCAAAGAAGGTCTTCGTAGAAAATTGATTTGTGGCAAATGATATGGAATGTATTACTAAGGGAATATAATGGATGTTCAAGGTAGATCAATGTCATGTAGAATGAATATCATGCTCTTCTATAAGCTACCCAGCTCCATGGACAATCAACCTAATCTAATATGACATTTCTTATATTCCTATATTTAATTCATGGGTTTGGAAAGGTAATTTAAGCCCCAATGAGAATTTTCAGTTTATTTGTCCAATTTTGCTTTCTACATTGCTTAATTCAAGAGGGAAATGGTCATGTCTTCACTGGACTTTGAGCTCAGAACCAAAAAGCAACAAAAAAACTCTTCCCTTCAGACACTCAGAACATTTTTACAAAACTTGACTGATTAACAAAATAAATCAATTTTTTTAAAAGATAAGAAAAAAAAGAGCCAAGTTTCCATTGTTTTATTGGTCTGATCAGGTAGGCAAGAGCAATACACCAAAAGCATCAGCATCCACAAGCAACCACAAATCATGGTACCAGGGACTCACACAGATGGACAGGGAAACATGCACTTTGCCACAACTGTTTTGCCACAACATCCTAACACTTCTAAAGTGTTAAAATGTAATTGAAGAGAATATATCACAAACAATTATTCTGGAAGCATAATGAGAGCTATAATTATTGTCTCATTCCTGGATTTATTCTCCGTGCCTTCAACAATGTCTGGTTCATGATAGGTGCTCAAATATTTCATGAATAAATGAATGGATATATTCTTTCAAAACATTAAAATTATCACGTACTAATGCCTTAGAAGTTTCTCTCATTTATTTTCCAAATAGCACAGGGAGAGTAATTACTCTGTGCCTATTTCTCAAATTCAAGTAGCCTATTTAATATTAAATTATTTAGGACCATATCTATATTACAAGTTCTATTACACTCGAAGTGCTTTTGATGGTTTGAATCTCAAATGTTCCCCAAAGGCTCATATGTTAAAAGTTTGGTCTCCATCTGATGGTGCTATTGGGTGAGGGTAGAAAATTCCATAAGCGGAGCCTAGTTGGAAGAGATGGATCACTGGAGGTACACCTTTGAAGGGTGTATTTTGTCCCTGATCCCTTACTCTAACTTTCTTTACTTCCTGGTATCCATAAGGTAAGCATCTTTGCTCCACTATGCTCTTTGACATGATGTACTGTAGCTTCACAACAGTCCCCAAAACAATAAAGACAGCTAACCATGGACGAAAACCTCTGAAATGGTGATCAAAGTAAATATTTCCTCTTTTAAGTTGTATTTCTCAGGTATTTTATCACAGTGAGAGAAAGCTGAATAAAACAGTTATTACAGTATGCTCCAAGTTGGATGAAATTATTTTCTTCAAATATATGTTAACCTACTACAAATAAAAGTTAGAAATTTCATAAAGGTAAAAAGAAGATAATAAATAGAAAATAAACTTTATCTAATGTTGTGGTTATATAATTTGAAAACAGACATTTGAAAACATTCTCAGAACTATCATGTAAGATGAGTAAAATGGGCATATTATCATAGTCCTACAGATAAGAAAATTGAGACACCAATAAACTGTTCTCTACTCAAGTTTAGCAAATTCAAGGCAGCACCATATATCACTACTTTTGTTACAAATTCATAACAAAAATGCAATAAAAAACAACCATATGAATTAAGTGTTATTTTCATTTTTTCTTCCCAGAAAAAGTATAAGTAATAAAGAAAATGAATTTGAATTCCTTTCCTTTAGGTATTTCATCTGTTGAGGGCATAAACATTAGAGGTGATTGTTCTATTTGCTTAAAATAGCCATCTTTTATAACAGTTCTAATAAAGGCAGTAACCTACTTGCACAGTCACACAGCCAACTTTTGAACAATTAAGCAAGAAAAGTATCTAAATTTTCAGAACCAGTAAAAGCTTTCTTTAGAAGACTTTATCTTACTACAATTTCACCTACACAGCAAATTAAATTAATATTCCTATTTAAACAGCAATATATTATGTTCCTACTTTAACAGAAAGTCTATAATGTGATTGTACTCCATCCACCACACCACTAAAATAATGATCTGTGTAAAACTCAATCATTAGCCTTTCAAGTACATGACTCAAAACCTACCATAAATCCCAGTTGTCAGTATAACAGGGTCTAAAGTCCTTAACCGGGCACTCAAAATCATTTGATTGTGAAAGGGGTTCATAGAAGCAAAACAGGGTTACTACTGATACCCAACCTTTCCCTTCTCTAAAGTGGGAATGTCAGGGAAGGGAAACATATTGGAGAAACAAACTCTGACTCAAATATGTCAGAATAGAGAAGGTATATTTTTTAATGTCCTAGGTATTTCTGATGTGACATTTAATTGAAAGCTACTGATAAAATTCCATTCCAATTTCCAACTCACGCTTATTCTAATCAAACAAGCCTTGGATTTCCCCACCCTTAGCTCACACTTCTCACTCTACCAAAAAAAAATACATTCATTTTTCATTTCTATTATGTGTACTTAACCTAGTTCAAAATTCTTTTCAAATTCAACTTCTCCATGAAACCTTCCACTTTTGAAGGAAATGAAGAAAAAAATGTTTATTGTCAACTTTTAAATGAGATACAGGAAAGCAAACTTTCTGTTTTACCTGGTCTCATTCACAATTATTGTAGTCAGTTTCAAAAAAGTAACTTGTTCAAACCATGTTACCAATAATGAAAATACTTTAGAATTCTTATGAAACGAATAAGCTACAATGCATTATTTTTAATATTATTATTCCTTGGAGAATAATGATCATCCTTTGAGTGTAGATTTAATTTTCTGAGAATAGACAAGTCTCTTCAAAGCTCTTAAATAATAAAAAGTTACCAGGGTCCTTGAAAAGAAAGAAGTGATTTGCTCATAATTTAATCTCCAGTACCTAAAATAGTACCTAGTATTCTATAAGTAGTAAGTTCATTATATAGAATTTTGCACCAAAATTGAGTTGCTTTCTGAATAAATTATATTTCTTTGGCTATAAAAGTAATTCAGAATAGTGGCTCCAAAAATGTCTGAGCAACTGCAACATTAGTAGCTTTCTGGAGAGAAAAAAGATCTTTCAGATATCAAACCTGAGTTTATTTCATGTTCATCATTATTTTTGGCTACATTTATGTATGGGTTGATTGTTATGGTTATTTAAGCAATATTTATTACCATTTAATATTACGTATACTATAGAGTGTATGTTTTATTTTTAAAGATTGTGTAAACATAGAACAGATAAAAAAGACAACAATGAAATAATATCAAAATATTGAGAGTTATTAGCTATGTAAGACAGTATAAAGGATAATTTAATTTCTATTCTTTCCTAAAATTCTGTCACAAATATGCACTGATTTATTAAGATGTTACAATAAATGGGAATAAAAATCTTCTATTAATAATAATAGATTCAAGGAATCAAAGCTTACTAAGTCACAGTCTTCAACTACCCATTTCACTGTCTTAGATATGCCTGTTTGTGAGAAGAACTCTGTTGAGTAATATACACACCAAGGGAACAAGATAGAGTTCTTGTCTTGGTGACTTGGAGTCCAGAGAGAAACCGCTGGTACTTAATCATTACAAACTCACAAAAAGGGAGACCCCAAAGTGCCATGGGACCATGTGGGAAGGATAACTTTCTCTAAAGGTCAAAATAGGCTTCCCAGAAAAAGTGACCTTGAAATCAAGACTGAGGGACACATAAGAGTTAGTCAAATGGGAGGAGACCAAGTAGCTGAAAAGAGGGCTTAGGCTGAGAAACTGAAATTTTCCACAAACAAGTTTAATGCTTTTATTGAAATAAAAGTTTGGCAAAGCCATCCAGAGACCAGCAGAGGATGTAGCAGTAGAAAGCTCCTTTGAGATTAAAAAAAAAAAAATGAGTGGTTTTATAAACCATGTGAAAGAGTTTGGAATGAAGGTTGAAATTGGTAAACGAAGAATAAGTAGCATCGTTATATTTTTTATTTGGAAAAATAAGCTGACCGAATTGAAGAGAAATTATGATACTGAATGGTGTAAGAAGCTACCAACAATTTAAAAAGCTGATGAACAGCCAAGTAGTTAGGAGATAACAGGGAAGCATATCTCTGTATCTGTGAATATAAGAAGATGTCTTAGGACACAAAGCACAAACAGGGAAGCATATCTCTGTATCTGTGAATATAAGAAGATGTCTTAGGACACAAAGCACACTATCCAGAAAAGAGGAAAAAAAGTAATGGTTTGGACTTCAAAATTAAAAACTTCTGTCCTTCTAAAGATATCACTGAGAAAATGCAAGCAGTACATGGGGACGTGTTACAGATAAAAGGATAAAGATGTATATGACAAAGGGCTATATCCAGCCTGAATGCAGAACTCCCACAAATCTGTGGTAAAATGACTAAGAGCCCAATTCCTTTAAATGTCAAAAGCCTTGGACAGCCACCCCACAAAAGAAAAGGTGCACAAATGGTCAGCTGATCCATGAAATGATGTTCCACATGGCTGAGTCATCGGTGAAGTACAAACTAAACCCACAACAATATCACCTCACATGCACATGGAAAATGGTACAATTATGAAAATTGTAAAGGGTGAAAACACTGCATGGAGATAATGGTCCAATAAAAATTGGAAAAGTGTCTAATAATTTCTCATAAATTTAGATTTATAGACCTGTTCTAGCATCAAGCAATTTCACTCCTATATATTTGCCCACAAGAAAGAACTTATGTCCACAAAAATACTTTTATAAGAATGTTTATAGCAGTTTAATTCATAATTAGTAACACCTAGAAGCAACTCAAATATAATCACAAAGAGAGTTGGTAAAATTGTAGGTCTTCATACAATGGGACACTGCTACAAAATAAAAATTATGAATACATGAAGCAACATGGGTTTTATGGTTTGGATCTTAAGTGTTCCCTAAAATCTCCTGCACTGCTGGATTGATCCCCAGCTGGTGGTGCTATTGGGAGGTGGCAGAAAATTTAGGAGGTGAGAACAGTTAGAGGAAATAGGTCATTGGGGCATGTCCTCAAAGAGGATTTGGGGACTCCAGCCCCTCCTCCCTCTCTGCTCTCCTCTCCTCTCCTCTTCTCCCCTCCCCTCTCCTCTTCTCTTCTCTTGGTTAGCCATGAGGTAAGCAGCTTTCCTCTGCCACATGTGCTCATTTATGATGTTTTGCACCATGTTGCCACAGGTGCAAAGAAAACAGGTCCAAGCCACCGTGGACTGAAAACCTATGAAAGCGTAAGCCAAAATAAATCTCTCCTCCTATAATATGTTGATTCTTCTCATAATGACAGAAGCCTGAGTAACACAATCAATGAATCTCAAAAACATTATTTTGAATAAAAGATGACAAAGTACATACTGTTTGATTACATTCACATCAGAGACAGTCACATTCATCTACACGAATAGAAATCAGAAGAACTATTGCTTTGGGTGAGGTTGGGGAGATCAACTCAAAACAATTAAGAAATTTTCTACTGTGACACAAATGTTCCATACTCTGGTTGAAGCATTAAACTGGTATATTTATTTGTCTAATTCTGGGAGTTGTATGCTTAAGAGCTATATATTTTACCACATGAAGATTACATTTTAATAAAACTCAAATTGTTGCAATTAATCAAAGTGGGAGGAGACAATAAACTCAACAAAGGTATTAGCAGAGAAAATGGCTAAACATGCAAAAGGAAGGATAACTATAGGAAGTGACTGCTGTGAAAACTAAGCACGAAAAGCAGTCAAAAATGCCTCTTCATTTTGCAATTTAGTGCAATTTAGCATGCAGTGTTGCCGTTTACTGAAATAACAAACTTAGAAGAGGGAAGTGTCGCAAGGAAGGATAAAATGACAAATTTCATTTGAGACCCATTGTAGGGTCTTCGAGACAATTCCAAAGGGAATTTGCACTTTGCATACAAGTTGAGGTGTCAGAGATAGAATACAGATCAAAGAAATAGCTGTGGAAATCTTCACACAATTTATATCACAGAAGTTGATAAGATGACCCACAGAATATCCCAGGAAAGAAAAAATATTCCACTCATGGCAAAAAGAGAGAAAGTAAAGTCCACAAAGTTGATCAGGAAGGAGCAGCAGAGGGCTGGAGGGCTGGCTCAGTAGTAGAGCACTTGCCTGGCATTCACAAGGACTCGGGTTCAACCCCCAGCACCACATACACAACTAAATGTTGGAAAAACAGAAACCAGATGAAAAAAATAAATAAAATTGATTTTCTCTTTCTCACTCTCTCTCATTAAAAAAAAAATACAAAAAGAAGGAGCAGCAGAAATAAAAATTAAAACTGACAAATGCTAGATCAAAGAACTAGTGAGAAATAACCCTTCAAGGAGAAGGGAGTGGCTAAGTATGGTGAAAGAAGAGGGGAGAGGTAAGAAGGAGAGAAACTAAAGATAGTGCATTGGATTAGTGGAAAAGTAACTCAGTGGTGATTCTATCACAAGGGTTTTGTGAGCAGGAATAGCATCAGAAGCCAAACTGTGGGGAGCGGGAGGAGGAAATGGAAGCATACACCTCATAAGTTTTGAATGTCTGGATACCTGCACATTTGCTCACCAATTCATGTACTATCACAAGAATTGCTGCACACACACACGCACACACACGCACAGTATTCTTCACTCAAAAAGCAATTGTGTCTTGAGATTTAGAATTAAAACTCTATAAATATCCCAAAATAAAGAATTATATTCTAAGAAAAAATTTCTGCTGGTCATTTGGAGCATGGGTCTGAAAGATTATTAAGAAATTTATATCACTTTCAAACTCAAAGTTAAGGTCAAATTACAATTATGAATTCAGGAAAAAAAGCAAATGAGTCCATTAAAAGAACATTTAACTATAAAACATTATTGCCTGGGAAAAATGTGTGTATAAATGTGTGTGTATATATATATATATATATATATACACACACATATATATGTATAAATATGGATATATACATATATCCATATATATATATATATATATCCATATCCATATTTATAGAAAGAATGCAAAATTTAGTCCACAACAAAGCTTTAAGGAACATTAATAGGTCTAACAATATTTTTTGTGGCCTAAGGATTTCAGGGTAAAATCATATTTATTTCTTTACCTTCTGGTTATTAGGTATTATCAATATAACCAGTATTGATATACACATCAGTACATATACCTGTGGCTATAAAAGTTAACAAACAGAAGTCAGGTTTAGAGGCAGCAACAATAGTAACAAAATAGGGCCCACTCTAGACCTCAAATTTCATGGGATATTCACATTTCAAATTTTGATTGTAATTAATCTAAAAGTGACATTTGTTTTTAAATCTAGAGCTGTTTCCCTTCATCCTTCCTGACGGTGACTATAAATAATATTAACTCTTCCTGAGTACCTGATGCAATTAAAACCTTAGATGAAAATTGCTCTCTTACCACAACCAAAGCAAGCATCATTTATTAATTTACTGGGATTTATCTAAAGGAATAGTATGTTTTGTAAATCATGATCTATAATCCCAATCCTTCAAATTCCAATAATGTCTTCAACTTTCTTTGGAGATTGTAGTGGGAGAGGTGTATGGGAAATCAATCAATCAAGCAATCACTAGATTAACCTATCAACTGACTCTCAATAAGCAATAAGCAATCGTAAGTGCTGGTATGGTTACAGAATAAACAAAAACTTAAAGATCCCAATTAATTAAGTAAATAAGCAATTTAAACACCAGAGGGGTAGGAAATTACATGAACCAGAGTGAATCACAACTTCAAAATTAAAGTTCCTGGCCCCAGTGCAGTGTGATACCGGTACAGGCAGACTTGGAATATGTAGAGCACATGCGAAAATCATGGGGATCTGATCATTTGTCCCTATGAATTGTATGTACCTAGGGGTTAGACTTTTTAAAGGGATTTTCTGTTTCAATGAATGATGACGTTTTTCGATCAATGAAACTGTTTAACGTTTCATAAGACTGCAGTAAAAACTGCAGTACTTTCTTTCTAGGATGATTTGAATGCACATCTCACCAACTGACTGGTACCCCACAATTAATCTTTACTTATCAAGGCAGCTCTCCACCGTCTGCATGAACATTAATTACTCCCCTTCCTACCTCTTTATCTCAGGCTTGTCTTATCCCCGCCAGGTCAATCTCACTCATTCTGCAAAACTCAGACCCAGACTCATCTTTTTGGATGCCTCCAGCAAACATTGATGAGCACTGATAGCTGCCTTTCCCAATCTCTTCTGAACTGTGTCACTCAAGTTTATACCAAGAAAATATCTGCATTGTATATGTTGTACATACTAAAGAAGAAAATTTAGATGATTCTTGCTTTTAAAAGTCAGATCAAATGATACTTTTGTAACCAATTATACAATACTGGAAACATAATAAAATCTGAATAAAAATGTATTGTATTGAAAAGATGAAAGAGAATTCTGAGAATAGCTTGAGTGAAAAGGAACCCAAATTTACAGTGAAGGATGTCCCAGATTTTCTTGCATTTTAAGCAAATGATGTGGTTTTTAAGTGCTCCCCAAGTTAAGAACCTTTTATAAAGTGTGTTAGTCAGCTTTGCATCGCTGTGACCAAAATACCCAACAATAACAACTTAGAGGAGGGAAAGTTTATTTTGGCACACAGCTTCAGAGATTTAATCCATGGTGAGCCAACTCCATTACTCTGGTCCAAAGGGAAGCAGAACACCATGGTAGAAGTGCCTGGTGGAGGAGCGCTGTTTCTATCAGGCCAGCAAGAACTGGGGATGAGGGGTACAGAGACACTGCAGTGTCTCACCTCCTTCAGTCACACCCCTTCTGCCTAGAGTTAGCACAAGGTAATTAGGTTACAGACCTTATGCTCTAATCATTTCACTTCCGCATATTCCTGCATTAACACAAGACCTTTTGGGGATACCTCATATCCTAACCATAAACATAAAGACTTCCAGTTACTGTCAAAACAATACTTGGCTGCAGTGTGAAGATGTGTTCTCTACTTCTGACTCCAGTTCAGCTGGTGATTTCCACTTTTATCCTCGATTCTCCAACAATACTGACATTTCTATTTTCTTTTCTCTTTGTGGGGAAAATTATCTAGCAGTAATTTGATGAGTTAAAGTTTTAATAGTACTTTGAAGAAGGGACTATATAAAGGTGCATCTTCATTGATGCAAATAATGTACAAATAATATGTTTTGTTGGCTTTAACTTGCTCTCTAACATGTGGATACATGAGTACCTATATGATCAATTGATTGATGTATTAGCATTTTGTCACAACAGAAATAGTGAAAAGAGAAAAATAACTGAAGCATGAAAAAGTGCATAATTTGAGTTATCCATAAAAAGAAAACCAATTCAAGGCCCAGAATCAAATAATAAGTTAGTTACACACTTTACAGTTTTTTCATTTTAATAATAAAGTATATACATTTTATATGCATTTATTTATTAAGTTCCAATATGGGCATTTCAAGTGATTAGTAATTACCATTATAAAATATTACCTGGAAAAAAATTTAGTTCCAAAGCCAGATTCATTACAAAAGCATAAAAATTCACTTCTTAAACTACACAATTTGTTTTGCAGATAATATCAATAGAAATTTTTTCACATACTTCAATCAGATTTTTTCTGGTTTTGCACCCCAAATAAAAGAAGAAAAGGAAATCTTCAAAATCCTTTTTAACATATTCAGTGTTAGAAGTGTAATAGCTCTCCCTGAAGAATCTAAAAGATATTATTCTCTACTCTCAATCACAAAAACAAAGACTGACATGAAAGAAATCACACAAAAGAAATAATACGTCTTAAAATTTTATAGATGGGAAAGGCCTTAGTTCCCCTCCCATAGTGGGGCTAAGTCTCAGAGTGAAGCTAAGATGCAGTATGTAATCTTCCACATATGCACAGGACTAAGATCAAAGTTACCTGGGGTTTAGCTTTCAGGTGGCAGAACCAAATGAAGAATGCTAATCAACTAAGCAAGGCTTGCTAGGTCACTCACCTGATGATGAAATGTCATTAATTCATGAAACACTGAGTGCTTACTGTGTGCAAGACACTATGCTAAGGTGAAGGACAAAGGACAAAATAAAATGCTGGACAAATGCAGAGCTTTTAAAGGTGATAATGCTCTTAAAGAGATAAATAGAAATACACATTTTAAAGCTAAACAAGAATGAGGAAATAACTTTGTCTAGGTCTAAGAGAATAAGGAAATCTATAACCTAACTCGATGGCTGAAAATAATAGAAATTTATTTTCTCACTGTTCTTGAGGGTGGAGGTTAGAAATGAAGATACTGATATGAGGTTCTTCTGGAGGTTCCAAAGGAAAGTCGGTTCTCAGCCTCACTCCTAGTTCATGGTGGCTGCAGTTTTGCAGATGCCTCATTTCAGTCCCTGCCTGTGTCTTCGCATCATCTTCTCTTCTATATCTTCTCTCCTCTCCTCCTCTCTCCTCTCTACACCCTGCCACACCCCACATCTTGTCTCCCCTCCCCTCCATTATCCTTATCTCCCTTCCTCTCCTCTTCTCCTACAAGGAATTCATCATCGGATTTAGGGTTTACCTAACCTAGGGTGAGAATGATCTCACCCTAAGTTCCTGATCCATATTGTAGGGAAGTTGGCAATTCAACCCACGCTGGAGGCACCCAGGATTTTACATGTGAGAAAAATTCAAAAGAGCATTCTGAGAAATAAGAGCATGCGGCAATGCATAAACATTCATGAAAGAACATGCCATTCAAGGGAAAGAAGAAGAACGGTAATAGCATTTGAATGAACCTGGAGAAGGGATAGATGATGAGGTTCAAGCAGCATTTTGGGAACAAATTAAAAAGCACCCTATAATTTAAACCAAGAAGATTTTTTTAAGAGAGAGAGACAGTGAGAGAGACAGAGAAAGAGAGAAACAACTTTATTTAGTTTTTCACATGGCTTTAGTTGCTCCAACACTTAGTTGTGTACATGGTGCTGGGGTTTGAACCCGGGTCCTTGTGCTTGCCAGGCAAGCACCAAAACCGCTGAGCCACCGCTCCAGCCCCCCAAGAAGATTTTTAAATAAGTCGAAACTATTTTAGGTGAAGATGTCTATGACAACAATTTGGAGTCTAAAAGAGCTAGAGAGATTACCAAGGCTGACAGACTTTAAAACAGAGGTTGGCAAACTTTTTCTTCAAAGAGCCAGATTGTAAATATTTTAGGCTTACAAGCCATACTATCTCTGTCACAACTACTCGACTCTGCCATTGTGGCAGGAAAGCAGACATAGACAATATGTAAATGAGTAAGTGTGGTTAAGTCCCCATGTTTATTTTTGTGGAAACTAAAATTGGAATTTCAGATAATTTTTACAAGTCACAAAATTGTATTCTTTTGACTTAAACCACAAAAACATTTGTAGAGATAATGTCAATCAAAAATGTGAAATATCTAGTTCCAAGGGCCTAATAGTTCCACAGTAACAAACTGGCAAAATCAACTTTTTCAGAACTCTGGGAAATAGTAAAAATTTACATCAATCAAATACTGAATCAAGAGAAAAGAAACATTAAATGATAGAAAATCTTTATGGTGCCTATACTTGCTCTTTGCCCATCTCCCTCCACAATGCTGTGACAATATCACAAAGGGAAACTTGCATTTCCAGTGTGTGTCTTGGGTCTCTTATTTGAAAGCGGGAAAAGCAGATAAGGTTTGCCTACTTGACCTGTCTGGGACTGCCTGATAGACTGAATGACACAAGATGTTCACCCTTTTTTATACCCAACTCAGAACTCTCTCATGTGGAAAAGTAGCTACACAGAGGACATTCCTCAAAAACCTCCCATGGCAAACAGACAGACAACCCACTGGCACCTGAGACAAGGGCATAGAACTGAGGTGAGCAATAGATAACCCAGGAACTGTGAAGAAAAGCAGAGCAGGGGGTTTCTTTGGGAAATAAAGACACTAGAAACACCTAAGTGAACAGGGGAATTTAGAAAGTTAATGTAATGGATGCATGCTTAGAAAAGATGCTGGAGGATCCTCCCAAGGCTGTCACCACACGCTGATGTTCACACTTAACCATAAACAGGAAGACAAGGCTGAGTCAGAGCTGTAAAAGAGACGCCACGCTGAGTTTAAGGGGCACACAAAGCAAATTCGCAAAGACTAAAAGAGTTGCTGTCACTTTTCTTGTTACTTTTTCTTCTTTTTCTTTTCTTCTTTTTTTCTTATTTTTTTTTATTCCAGGCATTCAAGAAAAAATTTGTCAAAACGCTTACTGAACACAAGCTAAAATAACCATACCTAAGAATACAGAGACCTATTGGACGCTGTCAAATATGTAATTGTATGAATAATACAGGATGCAGAAAAAGAGAGAAATGGACATATAGAATGCTTGAAGAAATAATGGTCAAAAGCTTCCCATTATTGAAAAAAAATGCTAGTCTACACATTCAAGAATTTTAACGAAACCAAAGAAGAACAAACACAAAGAGAGTCATACTAAGGCACATTAAAATCAAACTGCCAAACATCCAGGGCAGGGGGTAAAAAGACAAAGGCTGTAAAAGACTAATAAATTTCCACATACGTGGAATCTTTACTAATATTGGTCATTTACTTAGCAGAAGCTATAGATGTCAAAACAAGAAAAAAGCAGAGGAATGAAATAAAGTACTCAAGGAAAAAACTGTCCCTCAAGTAATATCCAGCAAAATTATTCTGCAGAAATAAGATGAAATTAAGATATGCTTAGATAAACATAAGCTAAGGGAGCTGGTTGCTAGTTGGCCTGCCTTATAATGAACGCTAAAAGGAGTACTTCAGGTGGAAATGAAAGGATACTAGACAATAACTGGAAGCAATATAAAAGAATAATGAGCATAGGAAAGGAAATTACAGGTTAGTGTAAACCATTATTGCTGTATTTTTTAGTTTGGAACCACTCCTTCTTTTCCTATAGGATTTAAAGAAATATGCATAAAACAATAATTATCAATTTATGTCGATGAGTACTCAATGCATACAAATTTATTTTCCTTCTTTTTAAAAATTTTTATTAGAGCATTATAATTATGCATAGTATTTGGGTTCATTTTGAAAAAAAATCAGTGCAAGGAGTTTGATTTCAAACCCCTTTCCTCCCCACTTTTCCTCTTCTCCTCCTTCCCCCATTCTCCCTCCTCTACTCTACTAAAATTCCTTTCTTCTATTACATACATAAAAGTGAAATTCTGTTTGGTATCTTTATATGTGAATATACCATGCTGTTATTAAATTCATTCCGTTTATCTTCCTCTCTCCATTCCTTCCTCTCACTCTCATTCTCCTACTCCTCTGATCTTCTTCCATGCATCTTCATGATATCCAATCCCTTCCCCAACTGCCTTCTTCCTTTGTTTTGCTCTAGCTTTCACATATGAGAGAACACATTCAACCCTTGATTTTGTAAGTCTGGCTTTTTCACTTAGCATAATTTTCTCTGTTTCCATCCTCTTTTCAGGAAATGCCATTATTTCCTTTTTATTTATATATACCATATTTTCTTAATCCATCCATCTATTGACAGGCACATGAGTTAATTCCATTATTTTGCTCCTTTCAATTGTACTGCTATAAATATTGAGTGGGCTATACCACCTCAATGTGCTATAATATGCTGATTTTAGATCTATTGGATAAATATCAAGGAATTGGATGGCTGGTTCGCACGGTGCTTCCATTCCTAGTTTTTGGTGGAATCCCCACATTGATTTCCACAGTGCTTACACGAATTTTCAGTCCCACCAACAATGCATGATTGTACTTTTCTCCCTACATCCTCCCCAGCATTATAATTTGTGTTCCTGTTAATTGCCATTCCAACTGGAATGAGAGTTTTTATTTGCATTTCTCTAATTGCTAGAGATGAACATTTTTTTCATATATTTGTTGAACATTTGTGTTTCTTCTTTTGAGATGTTTCATTTTAGTTTTCTTTGCTCATTTATTGATTGGGTTTTTGGCATCAGGTTTTTCGAGTTCTCTATATATTATGGATATTAATCCCTTATCAGAGGAACAGCAAAGATTTTCTCTCATTCTGTAGGCTCTCTTCACTATCCTTATCGAGTACAGAAGCTGTTTAATATGATGTCATTCCATTTGTTGATTCTTCATCTTATTTCTTGAGTTTTAGGGGTCATGTTGAAGAAGTTGTTGGCTGAACCTGCATGATGAAGTAATGGCCCTATATTTTCTTCTAGCAGTTGCAATGTTTCTGGTCTGATTTCTGAGTCTTTGATCCATTTTGATTTTATTTTTGTGCAGAGTGAAAGATAAGGTTCTACATTCATTCTTCTATATATATATATCCAATTTTCCCAGCACCATTTATTTATTTTTAAATTATTTTTTAACAGAAAGAGAGAGGGAGAGTGTGAGAGATAAAAACAAAGACAATCCATTTTATTTGTTTTTTCATCTTGTTTTTGTTTCTCCAATATGTAGCTGTGTATGTGGTGCTGGAGTTTGAACCCAGGTTCTTTATCGTGCCAGGCAAGCTCTCCAACCGCACCATTTATTTCAAGACTGTTTTTCCTCCAACATATATTTTTGGGAACTTTGTCAAGTATCAGATGGTTAAAAAGAATTTGTGTTTCTCTCTGTGTCTTCTATTTTGATACCACCATGCTTCCTACTGTAACTCTATAGTATAATTTGATATTGGGCATTGTGTGCCTCCTACATCACTTTTGTTGTTCAGAATTGAATTGACTATTCTGGATCTCTTATTCTACAAAATGAATTTCAGGACTATTTTTCTCTGATTATATGAAAAATGTCATTGATATTTGACAGGGATTGCATTGTATATTACTTCTGGAATATACATTTTGACATTTTGACATATATTTTGACAATATTAATTCAGTCTATTCAAGAACATGGGGGATCTTTTCACCCTCTAAGAGCCACTTCAGTTTTCCTTCTTTGGTGTCCTGTAGATTTCATAGTAGAGATATTTTGCCTCCTTGGTTAGATTAACTCCCAGTTGAGTTTTGTTGGTGTTGTTGTTTAGGTGACTGTGAATGATATGGTTTTCCTAACTTGTTTCCTACCTGAACCACTATTAGAGTATACAAAAGCTATTGCTTTATGAGTGTTGATCTTGTATCTTTCTGGTTTGCTAAATTAGTTTATCAGTTCTAGAAGTCTGCTGGTGGAACTTTTTGGGTCTTCTGGATCTAATATCAGCAAACTTTGATAGTTTGACTTCTTCTGTATCACTTTAATTTCCTTCTTTTGCCTGATTATCCTGGTTAGAGTTTCAAGAACTCTATTGAATAGAAGTGGTGAGGGGGACAGCCTTATCTTGTCTGATTTTAGAGGAAAAGATTTCAGAGGATTTTTTCCCCATTTGTTATGATGTTGTCTAGTATGGGTTTGTCATATACAGTCTTTATCATGTTGGGGTAAAACCTTCTATCCTTAGTTTTGGCCATTGTTTTTAATATGAATGATTGCTGTATTTTATCACAGGCCTTTTCTGCATATATTGAGATGATCATATGATTCTTGTTCTTAATTCTATTTAAGTGGTGAATTAAATTTATTGATTTGCATATGTCAAAACAGCCTTGCATCCCTGGGATGAAGCCCACTTGATCATGGTGTATCATCTTTTATTATGCTTTTGAATGCTGTTTGCTAATGTTTTATTAAGGATTTTTCAATTAAGTTCATCAGGGATATTGGACTGTAGGTTTCTCTTTAGATGTATCTTTGTCGGCTTTTGGTATCGGAGTTACACTGGCTACACAGAATGTGTTTGGTAGTGTTCCTTACTTTTCAATTTTATGAAATATTTTTTTTTTAAAGAGAGAGGGACAGTGAGAGAGACAGAGAAAGAGAGAAACAACTTTATTTAGTTTTTCACATGGCCTTAGTTGCTCCAACACTTAGTTGTGTACAAGGTGCTGGGGTTTGAACCCAGGTCCTCATGCTTGCCAGGCAAGCGCTAAAACAGCTGAGCCACTGCTCCAGCCCCATGAAATAATTTGAAAAAGACTGGGGTTAATTTTTCTTTAAATATCAGGAAGAATTCTACTGAGAATCCATCTAATTCTGAGCTTTTCTTTATCAGATGGCTTTTAATTACTGCTTCAATTTTATTACTTGACATTGGTCTATTTAGCTTTTCTATATTTTCCTGGTTCAGTTTGAGCAAGTTAGTTTTTGTGGTTGATTTGAGTATAAAGTTTCAAAATAGTTGCTAAGATTATCTGGATTTCAGAATTGTCTATTGGAATATCTCCCTTTTTAATTTATAATCTTTTTAATTTGGGCTCTTCTCTTTCTCTTGGTTACTTTGGCTAGGAATTAATCAAACTATCTTTTTGAAAAATGAGCTGTTCATTGCATTGATATTGTGTCATTTTTATTCTCAGTTTCATTAATTTTGCCTTTGATACTTGTTATTTCTTGTTTTCTACTAATTTTGGAGTTCTTTGTTCTTTTTGTAAGGTTTTGAGGTAGAGCACAATCATATTTATTTAGGATCTCTCTATGTTTTTGGTGTAGGCATTCAATGCAATAAATTTTCTTCTTAATACTGCTTTCACACTGTCCCAGAGATTTAGATATGTTGTATTGTTTTCATTTGTTTCTAAAAATATCTTGGTTTCTTCTCATTTTTTATTTGATCCATTCTCCATTTAAAAGAGTGTTGTTTAATCTCCATGTGTTTATATGGTTTTGGGTTTTTTGTTTAGTTTTGAGTTTTGTTTTGTTATTGATTTCTAATTTTATTCCACTATGGTCTGACAGGATGCCTGGGACTTTAATCTATTATTTTATTCACTAAGACTTATATTGTGACCTAGAATATAGTTGATTTTGGAAAAGGTTCCATGGGCTGCTAAGAAGAAGGTGAATTCAGCTATTCTGGGGTAAAATATTCTGTAGACAACTATTAGGTCCATTTGAGTTATAGTATTATTTAGGTTGGATATATCTTTATTAATTTTGCTCTGATGATCTGCTATTGGTGAGAAAAATGTGTTGAAATCACCCAGTATTATTGTACTGGAATCTATCTGGGATTTATTGTCAAGGAGCGTTTTTTGTTTTGTTTTTTTTTTTAAAGAAGAAGGACAGTGAGAGAGAGACAGAGAGAATCAATTTTTATTGAGTTTTTCACATGGCTTTCATTGCTCTGACACTTGTGTACATGGGTGCTGGGGTTTAAACGTGTATTTGCTCATGCCGGGCAAGCACCATAACCACCAAGCCACTGCTCCAGCCCAAGGAGTATTTTTTTAATGTAACTGGTATACAGACATCTGGGGAGTATATATTTACTGTCATTAGATCTTGTTGATGATTTGTTCCCTTTACCAGTATATAATGGCCTTCTTTGTCTCCTCTGATTAACTTTTGCTTGAAATCAACTTTGTCAGATATGAGGATAGCTACTCTGGCTTATTTTCTCACCACATTTGCATTAAATACTTTTTCTCATCATTTTACCTTCAGCCTGTGAGTGTCTTTGCCTGTGAGCTGAGTCTCTTGCAAACAGCATATAGTTGGATTTTGCTTTTTGATCCATTCTGCTAGTCTATGTCTTTTAATTGGGGAGTTTAAGCCATTTATATTTAGTATTATTGTGTATATGTGTTTGTGATATGCTGCCACTTTTATTTTTTTTGGTATATTTAATTCTGTCTTGATTCTCATTTAGATGATTAATCTTCTATTGATCCTCATTTATTTGAGAGTTTTGGATTTTATGTTGGGGTTTTCTGTGTGCAATTTGTCTTTGAGGATTCTTGTAGTGCTGGCATGGTCATCATGTATTATTTTAGTTTCCATTTGTTGTAGAAAGCCTCTATTTCCCCAATGAATATGAAAGAAAGTCTGGCTAGGCATAGCAATCTTGAATGGCAATTGCTTTCTTCTGGAGCTGGGAATACCTCGTTCCAGATCCTCTTTGATTTAGTGTCTGCATTGAGAAGTCAGAGTAAGCCTTATTGGTTTGTCTGTAAATGATCTGACATTTCTCTCTTGCAACTTTTATATTCTTTCCTTATTTTCTATGTTAGACATTTGATTATGATATATTTGGAAAACTTCTGTTTTGGTCAGATCTATTTGGGGTCCTGTATGTTTCTTCTATGTGCATTTCTACCTCATTTTTGAAATGGGGAAAGTTTTCTGTGACTATCTCATTGAAAATTTTCTTATTGCCTTTAATTTACATCTCCATGTTCTCTTCTATCTCAAGGATTCTCAGGCTTGGTCTCTTGATTTTTCTGACATTTCTTGTATGTTCTGATCATGTTCTATTATTTTCGCCCTTTATGGTATTCCATGTACTCAAATTTATGTATCCTATTTTCAAGCCTGAGATTCTCTTTTCAAGGGTTGAAATTTTGTTTTGTTTGCAATCTGATGTATTGGTGATACCCTCAAGTGAATTTTTTAATTTGATTCA
Organism: Aplodontia rufa; assembly: GCA_004027875.1. NCBI lineage: Eukaryota > Metazoa > Chordata > Mammalia > Rodentia > Aplodontiidae > Aplodontia > Aplodontia rufa. The sequence continues at coordinate 40,593 of PVKS010003161.1, read as the reverse complement.
TTGTCGTTCTTTTATTTTTTTTTTCTTAAAGAGATGGACAGTGAGAGAGAGAGAATCAATTTTATTTAGTTTTTTCATGTGGTCTTCATTGCTCTGAGACTTCATTGTGTACATGGTGCTGGGGTTCAAACTCACGTACTCGTGCATGCCAGGGAAGCACTGTAACTGCCAGACCACCAATGCAGCCCTGATTCATTGTCTTTCATTTCCAGCTTTGATTGGTTTCCTTTCAATATTTCTATTTCTTTATTGAAGTGGTCTTTCATCTCCTGTATTTACTCTTAACTCATTTCTTAGATTTTCTTTTAGTTCATTGAACATTTTAACACTCAGTCTTTCATAATATTTCTCTGAAATTTTACTTTCTTCTCTATTTGTGGTATCTTTTGATGGAGGGTTCTGAGTTTGATGGGGGATTCGTTTGCTGGTTTCCTCATGCTTTTAGAGGTCCTGGACTTGCACGCCAATGGATCTGACTTCCCCTTCCTCTTTTATATGTACTTACATGTGTAGTTTATTTTTATTATGATTATGATTATGGTTATGGTTATGATTATGCATCCATATGCACACAAAAATCATGCTTAATAGAAAAAACAAAAAGAGTATGATGAAAATGTTTTTTAAAAAGTAATTAAAATTTTGAAAAGAATAAAAATGGGAGTATGTATAAAAGAAAATAAGGAAGTAAAGGAAAAAGAAAAGAGAAAAATCAAATTAAGAAAGGGAAAAAATCTTGCTGAAAAATAAGGAGCATGCTTCTGCTGAAGTGGTCAAAACTGTTGGTGGGGCTATGTAGTTGATTTTGGCTTTGTAGGCTTTGGGGGAAGAGTTGATGCCTGCTTTTGTGGCTAGGAGGCACAGGTAGGTGGTTGTAATAGATCTTAGTTTCTGTCTACTGGTTTATGGTGGACTATCACAAACCCTGTGAGTGGGAGTTTGAGAATTGGTCCACATTCCCTACTACTGGGGGGATGCCAGTCACTGCAGGATGTATGGATTTCTGGGGTCTCTGGTAAAATCCACTTTTGGGGCATAAGGAAAAACCCTCCGCAGGTTGCAGCTTCACCACTAATTCATATGAAATACCAGGTATTTGCCCTGGAGTACAGATGCTCCAGTGTCTGCTATAGCAATGAAGGTAGCTTTCTCCCGTGGGATCCAGAGCCTGAATGGTCAAGGTATACTTTTCTTTGTGACTGTTTTGGTCTTCCTTGTTCGGGTGTCTTCTGGGAGTTTTGTTTCGATTTTTTTTTTTAATTTGGCTGCAAGTGTTCCCAATTTCCTGTCAGTGTTAGCAGTTGCGCCAGATGCAGCAGACAACATCACCAACACTCCACCATCACCAGACCCAGAGGCATCTTTTTGCCATCTGGCATTTGCACAGATCACATTGGGAGCAGAAGTTCTGGCAGTGGAACAAGAGCTGCCTTTTCCCATCAGACACCCATGTATGTTCATGGTGGGGGCTTTTTCCATCTGGTGCACGCACATCTTGTGGCTTTGATGACTTTTCCTGACAATTTCAGAGGCAGTGACAGCAGCGGATTTCCCATATGAAGTGTGGTCACTGGAATGGGTGCTTTGCTAAGTGTGTGGGCAGAGCCTGGCTGAGATTTATTCTAGAAATGCAAAAGTCATTGAACACACAAGAATCATTCAATGTAGAAAATCACATTAATAAAATGAAAATAAGCTTGATTACCTTAATCAATAAAGGGAAAATATTTGACAAACTATAATACCTATTAGTGGAAATAAATAATTCAAAATATAGGAATCAATGGGAGCTTCCTCAATCTGGTAAAGAATACTTACGAGAAACCAATAGCTAATATCATCCTCCATGATGGAAACCAGAAAGCCTTCCCTCTAAAGTAAGGAGCAAGACATGGATGTCCACTTTTACCAGTGCTGTTCAACATCGTACTGAACGTTCTAGCCAAAGCTATTAGACAAGAACAAATCACCCACATTGTAAAAAAATAAAGTTATTAAAATTACTCCTATTCATAGACAAAATGAGCTTGTATGTAGAAAATCCTGAAAAATTTGCAAATACAACTACTAGAGCTAATAATAAATTCAGCAAAGTTTCAGGACATGAGATCAACATATAAAAATCAGTTGTATTTCCATATATGAGCAATGAACAATCCAAAAAAGGAAGCTGAGAAAATAATTTCACTTATGATAGAATAACAAATAAATAAAACAGGCATATTTTAATCAAGGACACGAAAAACTGATATGTTGAAAACTACAAAATGCTACTTAAAGAAATTTTTTAAATCTAAATAAGTAGAAAGATACACTATGTTCATGCATGGGAGGATTTAATATTGCTAAGAAGGCAATATAACCCAAAAGAATTTATAGTTTCAGTGTGATTACTATTAAAATCCAATAGTCTTTCCTTTTTTTACTGAGAAACAAAAGATAATATCAATTCAAATGGAATTTAAAACAGCCTCAATAAACAAATCAGTCCTGAAAAAATAATAAAAATGGGAGGACTTATACTTACAGATTTCAAAACTTTATATAAAATTATAGTTTTCAAAACAGTATGACACTGGCCTAAGGACATATGAACTAATGAAAAAGGACGGAGAGTCTAGAATAGAAACAAGTATCTATGCCTAATTGATTTGCAACAATAATACTAATACTATTCAACAGAGAAGGAACTGCTTCTGCAATAAATGGTGTTGAGACTCTGAATATCGTCTTGCAAAAGATGAACTTTATAGTATACCTCTCACACAAAAATTCACTCCAAATGGATCAATGACCTAAATGTAAGGTTCAAACTACAGAACAAGAAAACATAGGGATAAATTTTCATAACCTTGAATTTTACAATATATTCTTAGAAAAGACATGAAGGGTATAACAGCAATAGAAAAACAGAATTAGACTTCATTAAAATTATAAACCACTGTACATCAATAGACCACCTACAGAATGATAGAAAATATTTGTAAATCATGTATCTGGTGTACACTTTGCAACCAGGACTCTTTAAACAAAAACAAAACAACAACAACAAAAAGGTGTAACTCAACAACAGGTCAAGCAACCAAATTAAAAAGAGAGAAATAGGATCTGAAAAGAATACAAATGACCAAAAAGCACATGAGAAGATGCTCAAAATAATAGTGAAATGCAAAATCTAAACTGTGAGTTACCACTTTACACAAATAAGGTAATATTTAAAAAGTGGAAAATAATAAGTGTTAGTGAAGATGTGGCTGAGCTGGGGTCTGCATTGCTGCTGGGACTGTAAAATGATATAAGCTTTGTGGAAAACAGTCCTGCAGTTTTTCAGGAAGTTAAACATAATACCAGCAAATGACCCAGAAATTCCACTACTAGCAATATATTCAAAATAATTGAAAACAGGAACTCAAACAAAAATGTGCTCATGAATATTCATAGCAGTTCTATCCACAATAGCAATTTCTCCCAGATCCTTCCTGCCTTACCCATACACACACAGAATCAGATGAACCCAAATGTCCATCAGTGGACTACTGGGTGAAGGACATAATAAATGTAATGTAAGCATATCATGGAATAATATTCTATCATAAAATGAAATGAGGTGCAAGTACATGTTACAATCCTTTGAACCTCAAAAAGTTAGGCTAACTGAGGCTGGAGAAGTGGCTCAGCAGTAGAGCACTTGCCTGGCATGCACAAGGACCCAAGTTTGATTCCCAGTACCACATACACAACTAAGTAGAAGAAAAACAAAAAACAAATGAAAAAATAAAATTGCTTCTCTCTCTCTCTCAAAAAAAAAATTAGGCTAACTGAAAAAAAATCAAACACAAAATGTCTCATGTTGTTAAGATTCCATTTGCATGAGATATGCAGAGTAGGTAAATCCTTAAAGACAAAAGTATAGTGATGGTTGCCAGGTGCTGGAAGGATGGGTAGTGAAGGATGATGGATTAACAGGTTCAATACTGGGGCTGGAGTGGTGGCTCAACAGTTATGGAGCTTGACTGGCAGGCGCAAGACCTGAGTTCAAATCCCAGCACCACGTACTCAACATGTCAGAGCAACGAAGGCCAAATGAAAAACTAAATAAAATTAATTCTCTTTCTCACTGCCCCTCTCTTTAAAAAAAAAATAGGATCAGTATTTTCTTTTGAGAGGAGGGAAATGTTTTAGAACTTAATATAGTCGATGGTTCTACCACATTGTGAATATATTGGAAACAACTGGAATTTTTCAAAACTGTTAACTTATTAAAAAAAAAAAAAAAGCAGGGAGAAATTTTTAGCTCACAATACACAAAATAACAGGCAGAGGGTGGGATTGGTCCCTGGGCTGTAGTTTGCTGAACCTTGGTCTAACAGGTCACTGCCACATAAAAGCCAAGAGTGATATTGTGATTTTATAGCTATTTAATACATTTCAAAGGCTTTTTAAAGGTAGGGTCTGAAGTTATTTTTTTTCTTGTAAGTCCATCATGCCTTGATCAGAACTTAGTAAATATTTGTATAAAAGAGCTCATAATTTTTTTGAATTGAGAAATAGGATAGAAAATCCTTTATCACCATTAGGAATGTGTGCTAAGTAGTGTAGAATTTTGGGGGGAGAGAAAAAAATGAATTCTTTGGAAATGTTAAGCCTGTGAGAATTCCATTTGTGTGTGTGTGTGTGCATGTATATGGCAAACGTGGGTCAGCAACTTGGAAGAGCAATCATAATTGGATGTATGGATGTATAGGTTTGATTGATGTGTATTAAACTTGTCAAATCTTTTAATTTGAACTCAGTTAGTGTCCTACTTCCCAGAGTCTAATAAATAGAATTCCCCCCTATCTCTGGGATCCTTTTTTTTTATAACATTCTCTAAGTCTCAGGTGACTTTTCCACACACTATGTCATAAGAGAGGATCCTCTTTATATTTATCACTCATTTACGAATGTACCCTGATTTCCCATTTCTATTTTACTCATAGGTACTCTTCTCCTAATTAAGGTAATTTATTCCTGTACATCCTGTGCTCCATCACCTCCCTTCACCACAAAGTTTTTGCACAAGTTATACCTACGCTACCAGATCCTCCTTACTTCATTAACACGTTTAAGTTCTCTTCACCTCCAAAACATTCTTCCCCTCCCCACTGCACACACACACACACATACACACAAATCTGCTCCGTTCTTATTTAGAGACAAAGAACTAGCAACAGGGGAGGAAAATAAAGTGTAAGGTAAGGAAAATGTTGGGAGTGAAGACTGAATTGGCAGAACAGGTAGTGGGTAGACCACAAGGACCGAGGTGGGAGAAAAGAATGAGATGCTATTCTGAAACCAGAGATGGACATCTGTTATTATTAAAACTAATCAACTAATATCCAGCATTGGTCTGAAGAAACTATGAAGTCAATGACTACATCTGATCACATCCTTCATTCCTCACAGAATGCCTGGGAGGAAGCGGTGGATATAATTAGTGGATGTCTCAGCACTATTGAGAGAGAGAGGCCACAGGATAGGGGAACAAAAAGTCTCAATGCCTAACCATTTCAGAGCGGAAATTATGATGTCTGGCATGAGCCCACGTTTATCAGTGGTCAACATTCCAAGTTAAGGTGATAAAATAGAAAATGGTAAGAAAAACAGATGGAGTAAGATAAAGGGCAAAACAGGTGCAGAGTTAGGTTTAGTCATAGATTTGAAGCCACTCAGGATGACTGAGGCCAGATATTAACATAGAAATTGGAATCCTGCTTCAAATCCTTTGCGAAGATGCAAATACGAAGTACATGCAAATGCTTATTTAATATGGTTATTTATATATTTTAAAGCTTCAAAAGAGGGAAATAGGATGCTGGCAAGAAATGAACTCTGTTAAAATTGAGTTGCAGTAGATGGCAGACTACAGGGATGTGGCGCCTGGTTACTCTCTTTGACTTGAAACAAAGAAGCACTGGGAAAGCTATCTTCCTGCAAGATGCATGTATTGGAAAAGATTCGTTGGAACACAGCACTGGTCAGTGGGAGATTCTTGGTGATTCAGAGATTTGAGTGTTGCTAGTGGAAAAGAGGACCCAGCCAGTCACCAGTGAGACTGCCTTTGCTCTCCAATTAACACAGAACCAGGGAAGACGTTGAACAATAAAGCGTGACTGGTTCTGCCACATGGAGACAGACTGCATGTAGAAATGCCGCATTGGGCCACAATTGGAAAGACTCCCCCACATCTCCAAGGGGAGAACAGATTCTCCCACCCACCCATAAGCAGGTGAGGCAATAGCATTTTAACCAAAGAGGCGGTTGAGAAAGAGTCGGGTCACCAGAGCAGACTTCTGCACAATCCTGTCAAGACCCAACTGCCTGTAGCACATAGGCTGAGTGCACATAAGCTGAGTGCAAATAAGAGTTCTGGTTTGGCCTAAACTGGGACAACTCCACAGCTTCTCTGCTATGGAGGGGAGAGTGAATTCCTCTACCTGCCCATAAGAAGGTCAGGCAGTAACCATTTTGACCAAAGAGGCAGGCAAGGAGTCAGGACTCCAAAACAGATTTCTCCACAGTCCTACCAGGACCTTGCTGACATTCAGAGGTTGAACCTGGAGGAGCAGATCTGGGACTAGCCCGGTCATCAACCAGCCAAGAGAGATTTGAGTTGAAGGAGCAGAAGTCCCATCTTTGCCCAGTGCCTCTCCTTAAATCAGAGGGCCCACAAGGCTGCCTAAGATGTACAGAATGTGCAAGACAGCACAGGTCTGGGACAGGAGGTCTGAAGGAATTGTGTATACATCCAACAGAGGGAGTGCTGCTCTGCACTCAACCCCCCCCCCCACTGTGTCTGGAATCTGGAAGCCCTCTGGAGTTAGTTCAGTTCCCCCAGAGGAGGCCAGCAGGGGACAACACCCTGGAGAACAAATTAAACTAAATTCACCCCGGCAGTAGCAGTCCAGAACATCCCAAGTGACTGAGCTCTAGACTTATGTCCCAGCAACCCATCCTCCATCCTTAGGATCCTGTAAAACTTCAACCTTGTGACCAAAGTGCTTCTGACTCTGGGTTTCTGCTAACAGATCACAATAGGACACAGCTTATCTGCCCTCAGAATGTAATGAGATAACCTCAGGGATTGCCTTTCAATTTTTTTTTCTTTTCTTTAAGAATTTTTTCCTTCTTTCTTTTTCATTTTTTCTTTCAATATATAGTGAATCTTTCTCTTCCTTCTTTTCTTCTCTACAAATTTCTTTCTTTTTTTGTCTTGCTCTTTTAATTGTAAATATTTTTCCTTGTAGGACGTGATTACTAAACCTACTATTCCTCTCATAGATAGTGATTATCGTTGTAATAGTTATAAAAAGAACAAAGTAATTAGTATAACATGGTGTATTGTATTTATTTGATGTTCATTTTGATTGTTTCCTTATCTCGGAAGGCACTGGATATGGTAAAGGTCAAAAATAGATCACAAGCTAGGCCTAACTGACCTTCCCTCAAGGAAGCAAAACTTCCATTAGACTTCTTTTAAAATACATTTCAGATAGACCATGAAATGATCTTTAAGAAATCTCCAGCTCTTTCAGCACTTCTGGTCAGGAACCAAAAAAAAAAAAAAAAATCACTTTAATATCCTTGAGGCACATGTCTTGCAAAGTAAGTCATTTTAGTGCTAACCAAGTGGTTGGAGAATCCTAGAAAACCAAATCACCTGCATAATTGATCACTTCCTTTGTCTTCTTAAAAGTTACTTTTAAGGATGCTGTAGTTTGCATATTAAATGTCCACAAGGGCCGGTATGTTAAAAGCTTGGCCCGAGAGTGCACTATTGGGAAGGGGTTGAACCTGTGAGAGAAGGGGGCCTAGCAGGAGGTCCTTAGGTCTAGCCTCTTTCTCCACTGTGGACTCCAACTATGATGTTCTATCTTGCCACATGCCCAAAACAGTAGGACCACTCAATTATGGACTAGAATCTCCAAACTATAAATAAAAATAAACCTTTTCTCTTTACAACTTGATTTCCTCAGGTATTTGGTTGTAGTGATGGAAAGCTGCTAACAGAGATTTTGTATTCAAGAGCCAGTAAGAATTCCAAATATAAAAATGCCAGAAAGGTATAATAAAAATGCAAAGCAATGTCACCACTAATGACAAATAATGTCTCATTAAACCCATAAGAATTCAAATAACAGTTAACATTAGATTTAAAACAAAAGCAGTAAGTCAGAGACCATTTGATGGGTGGGAAGGAACATAAAATACTAAAAAGATTTTTAAAGGGCCTTCCAGAGGGAACATATTATGTTTTGAGAGCAAAGATAGGGGTGACAAGATTAGCTTGGAAGAAAAGGGGGAGTAAATTTGGGAATAGTCAAGTTGAGTGTTGGTGTGACTAGGGAGGCTACTGTATACAGTTTCCTGGAAAGATTGTCCCTAAATTAGCACGACACGGGCACGGTTTTCTTTATTTGTTGTTTGTTTGTTTTTAGCATTTCCAAGTCAGAAATTTCACTAAATCCTGATAGCCTGCTGCAGGGGATCCAAAACACAGGGAGTGAAACTCTGTAAGGTACAAAGGAGTTGCCTCTGCTGGCTGATTTCCCCTCTGCATGTAACTCTTCTGCTTTGTTTTTCCCAATTACAGATTTCAGCATAGAAACAGCCTGCTCAAGAAAATAGCTTCTGGATATATGTTGTGCTTAATGACTGGTTACTAAGTATTTTCAGCTCTTAATTTGGGGTCAGGTCCATATTGTAATTATTGATTTCACTTTGAAGTTTAAAAATGAAAGAGTTGCTGTTCACTCACATAGCCATGCTGTTTCCATGTTATCAAAATTTTCATTATTTTATAAACCACGGCTAAGGCATTCTAATAGTATTGGTAAGTGTCTCCATTTCAGTAGGTAGTGCTTGAATTTTATCTCAGATGTCATAGGGCCTAGTACCAGAAAGTCCAGGAATCAGCTCACTGAAGGGCTAAAAGAAATCTTATTCATTCATTCATTCAACACTTTTACTAAAGGCCTGCTTTCATATGCATTCAAACACTTTTCAATAATCAGTTACTGGCAAACCACACGTTTTTTATTCTAATCAGTTGAGTGTATAGAAACAGAAAGACCAAATAAGTTGACATTTAACTCTAAATAAAATCGAATTGACCTGCATTCCTTTCTAAATTAGATTATACATTATATTAACAGCACACATTTTTCTACTACCAGAACAATAACTACAATAGAAAGGAAACATCACCTTGCTTGCAATTTCATTCATTTCAGATAAACCTGACATTCAAACACAAAATTAGGAGCCATGAAAAAAAATTCTGTGAAGAGGTTCCCCACCTCTTCCATAAAACAACAACAAAAAAAAAAATAGTACTTTTGTCTTAGGTGATACATTTATTTTTGTAGTCTAAATTGTTATCATTACTCTATTTCATTTAAATTTTTATTTCTTTCCTTAGCCATAGGAAAATCTCTAGCTCCTCAGAAAGAATGATAATGAGGGTATTGTTTCTAGTAGACAGTCTTTTTTTGAGACACTCAAGGGACATCTCTCTGGTCTTAATAATAGTGATGACCATATTTTTGAGCAAATGTTTACCTTCTTCTGTCTATTATTCCTAGTTCTCATATCAGAACTATGCTTCTTCTTTGGATTGTCTGCTAGAAAGTTTATAGCTAAACTGTGATTGACTCATGGACAAATATGTAAAAAAATCTGTGCTCCATAGAAAAATGCTTACTCCGTGAGTAATCACCATGGAGTGTTTAGATAAGCACCGCTATCCTGCTGTAGCTGAAAATGACGGTCAGGACACCGAGATCTGGAAGCAACACTATTAGTGGCACCATAGCCCAGAGGGATAATGCCCAAAGTCTGAACCCTATGTAGAGTGGGGCTTTTACTTTTATACATAACTAAGCTTAGGGTATGTTGAGGCAAGGATGTGCGTACAATTATATTGGAGGGTTACCTAGGTCATCAACCTAGGGACTTTTACAGCTTAAGGGCTTTCGGTCTTAAAGTTTAGGGACTTTTACTGCACCAAGCCCAAAGGGGGATCTCTCTGTTCCAGGCAATTGGTTTCCTGTTTCTGATACTGCAATTATCTTATTACCAGTTCCTGTCAGCCACAGCCACTGCAGGCCTCCATGTTTAAACTTCAATAGCAGAAAGAAAACGGCTGTGGAGCTTCATTCACCCAATTTTATCACTATCAGCTTCTAATGACTTTGCCTCACAGGTGTTGGGCACAGGAATCGATGAAACCATACCACATCAGGCATCTGTTCTAAGACAGCATAAAAGAAACTTCTAACAAGTTTTTAATATAACAAGTTTATTTTTTCTTCTTCTTTTTAGAGGGAGACTGAATGAGATACAAAGAGAGTTAATTTTTTAATTTTTTTAATATGGTTTTTCTTTTTCCTCCACTTATTTGTGTATGTGGTACTGGGGATAGAACCTGCGTCCTCACTCATGCTAGGCCACTGCTAAGCCACCTCTGCAGCCCCCAACAAATAGTTTTTATGAGATCCCTTGTTCCCGTGTATCTATACTGTCAAAGGAACCAACAGCTCAAAGAGATGATATCCCTGGGCATGGTGGCACATGCCTTTTATCCCAGCAGATCTGCAGGCTGAGGCAGGAGGATTGCAAGTTTGAGACTCAATGGTAAAGTTCCCCTGGATTTAATTCCCTGACCAATCTGCCTCCTGCCAACTGATATAGTGTTGTGAGTAGATATCATTCAGGAAACCAGATGCCAACTAGATGCAAATCTGTTTTTATAGCCATCACATTCTTCAAGTCCTTCCCCTTGAACTTGAGCAGAAGGAGAGGAAGAAACTGCCTTCTTCAGAGCCACTGCATTCCCAGAAATCCTACTTCCTCCCTCTTGTAATGACCATGAGAAAATTAACACTTTTAAAAATTGATTGTCCTGAATTTTTCACTTAAAATATACTTAACTCCATATAATTTCCTCCTAGATATCATGATATGTAAATACACCTTGTCTTCATGACAATTTCTCTATCATTGTAAAAGATTAAATATTGTTTTCTGTATTTGTCCCATTATCTTCAGTAGTTCTAATTTCAAGTGATTGAGAATAATTAAGAAATATTTTTCTTTTAAAATTATTAAGCTAGGGATGGAGCAGTGGCTAAGTGATTACGGCACTAGCCTGGTATGCTTAAGGACGTGGGTTCGAACCCCAGCACCACGTACACAACCAAGTGTTGGAGCAATGAAAGCCACATGAAATACTAAATAAAGCTGTTTCTCTCTTTTTGTCTCTCTTTCTCTCTCTCTGTCCCTTTATCTCTCTTTAAAAAAATAAAATAAAATAACTAAGCTCTTTGTCAGGTTATTGAATATCTGGTTTCTATGGTTGATGATAGAGACCCACCAAAAAAATGAGATAAAGTTTTAAAGAGTGTTAAAAATAAAAGTATATTAACCTTTAGAGTCAGTGTATATGGAATATATTAAAATAGTCTTGAAATTTAAACATCTGTCATTGCAGAAGTACAGATGGTTAAACTTGAGAGAAAACCACTATATGTCTCTAATTCCTACTTTAAAAATTTTGCTATACAGGTAATTGCAATAAACTATTTAGAATAGCTTACATGAAAAGTTTCATGTCATATATATTTTTGTAAAGAAAACTTTTTTCAAAATTAAATTTAATCTATCAGAAATGTGAAAAGAACAATATAGTTATTAATTCATTATTTAATGATGCATATTTAGGTTATAATATTTTCCATATTCCAGATGAATACTTAAATATGTAATTTAATATCTTTTTTTTAAATTTTTTTTTAAGAGAGAGGGACAGTGAGAGAGACAGAGAGAAACAACTTTATTTAGTTTTTCACATGGTTTTCATTGCTCCAACACTTAGTTGTGTACGTGGTGCTGGGGTTCGAACCCGGGTCCCTGTGCTTGCCAGGCAAGCGCCGAAACCACCGAGCCACTGCTCCAGCCCCATAATATCTTTATAATAAACTGCACATCTTCTTTATCCAAATTGACTTATAGAAAAATAAAGTTGCTTATTTCTATATCCTGAATTTTAGGGTTTTTTTAATATTTTGTGTTACATTTGCAACACACATTTCAATTATAAAATCAGGTTTGATTTCCTTTTATTAAGTTGATTAAATGTGATCGATAACCACAGATAGAATTTATGAAACACTGCATTCCATCTTTCTGCCCAAGGGAGCTATCCTAGTTGTCTAGTTGCTTCACAGTCTAGTCTACTTATTGTAGCTAAGCATAAAGGGTTCCTCTCTGGTTGGAGATTTTTATCGTTTTAGGGAGAAATAAAATATTTACTTGTTGATGCATGTGCAAGCAGCTTTGTTTCTCACAAGGTATGTAGAGAAAGATATTTTCAATGTTATTATTCTCAGGCTAAATTTGCTAATATTTCAAACATATAATTGGTCTTCAATTTTTTCTGTTACCACTAAGGAAACATTAAATATTAAATTAAATGATATAACACAGACTAAATGAGGCCATTCAAAATTAAATGTGACAGTATTCCAGGGTATCTCTCTATTCCTATTCATTTATTCTCAAACTGTTCACAAAACGGTATTTTTCCCTTTTGAATTTTTTTTAAGAGAGAGAGAGAGGGAAAGAGAGAATCAATTTTTATTTTAGTTTTTCATGTGGCTTTCGTTGCTCCAACATTTCGTTGCTCCAACATTTCGTTGTATATTCAGTACTAGGGTTTGAACCCATGTCTTTGCGCATGCCAGGCAAGCAACGCAACTGCTGAGCCATCACTACAGCCCCCAATTTTGTACCCCTAATGCATAAACCATATATATTTGAATCTGGGCATAACTTCAAAGTGTACCAATTTTTCTATTTTCTAATTTTTTTATGTTCTCTGATTATAAGGTCCCAACAGACAGCAAATTAAATGAAATTGTGATTTAGGCTATGCTCATTTTTTATGCCTTTTTATCTCATTTCTAGAACCATTCATTCTATTCTCTATAGCCTTGAATAGCAAACGCTTAGTCCAACTGACTATCCCTCACATAAGTACCTAGGTGAACTGAATCTAGGATGGTCATTGCTTATCAAATGTAGATATCAAATATAAAGGCTTTTAGCCTCTGCTTTCCCTGGCAACTCTCAGTATTCTGGCTGGATTTGGTTTATTGGGTTACCCTCCCCCAGTTATTTTCATATTTGGTAGAATCTCTTTAAACTAAGGTGAATGTGTTTTTAAAACTCTAACTTGATATAAAAATATGTGGCCATTTATATTATTACTATTATTATTACCATTAATTCAACAGCAACAAATATTTGCTAAGTATGTATTATGTGCCAGGCACTTCTTTTTATTTATTTTTATTGTTGTTATTCTTTCTGCAGTACCAAGGAGTGAACCTGGGCTCTCTACACTAACCTCATCCCCAAACATTTTTATGTATTTGATTTTCATTCTGAGACGGGGTCTCAAGTTGCCCAGGCTTGTACTTGTGATTGTCCTGCCTCAGACTCTTTAGCGGCTGGGATTATAGGCATGCACCATCATACCTGGACTCAGGCATTTTTCTAAGTGATTGGGTACCACAGTGACAAACATTGGTGAAATCTCTTTCTATCCAGAAGAAATAGGAAATGAACACTAGACATTATAAACAAGCAACTGACATGTTATAAGTGTCCCTGGTAAAATCAAAATCACAGATTAGGGAACAGAAGTATAAGGCACAGACTAAAGAGAAGGGAGCAATTTTAAATAGACTTCATTCAGAGGGTAACACTCAAAGATTTAAGAGACATAAGAGAGTTAGCCTTGAGAATATATATATATATATATATATATATATATATATATATCCCTCCAGTCTGAGGAAGCCTGCTGTGATTGAAGACACACTAGGACAATATTTTGTCTGGGGCAGAGCACATGAAGAACGAAGCAATTGGAGATAAGTGCAGAAAGCAAATGAGGAACAAAGTCACACAGAGCCTCTTAGTGCCCTGGAATTTGTGTTATTCTACATGAAATGAAGAGCTGTTGAAAGATTTGTTTTTCAACTGAGAGATACAATACGACTTATGGTTTAATAAGATGAGTCTGGCTACTTTCAGAAGAAAATACTGTAGTGTAAGTCATAATACTACTCAGGAAACAAATGCAACATTCCAGAGAAAATACAGATTATTTAGAGCAGTAGAGATAATGGGAAATGGTTACTCTGGAGGAATTTTTGGAAGAATTCAGTTGTCATCAGCTGTCACTACCAGTAGGCTTTAAAAGTTGCTTCACATCCTAGGTATAACTGTCATTCCCTAGCTTGCTCTTCATCTTAAATGACATAAGAAGGCAGGGCCCACTCATTGCACACATGGAAAATGTGTCTAATCAGCACTACCTCCCATGTACCAGGAAGATATGGACGTTCCCAAATCACCACTCTTTATTTTGTATCTGAAATCTAAATTGTTAGAACTTTTCTTGAAGGCTTTGAATATGATTATAATACAAATGACCCTGATAGCAGATGATATTTAAGCTATTATAAGTTAACACACCTTAGTGTGCAGGAATGGTTAAAGAAGCAGAAAGAGGAGCTAGAATGGGCATACTCAACGGCTACAGCTTAAAAATAAGTAATCTGAGAGTCACGGAAGTTAGGTGATTTACCCAGGATCATAAAACTCACTGAGATGAGATGTGGGACTAGAGTCTAGATCTCCTACTTCCTAGTTCAGTGTTTTCTTTGGATAGATCTGACCATGGAGCCAAGAAGAGTAGAGCAGGATGAATCCTCATTTGGAAAGATGGTTGTGCTGAAGGTAGTGATGGATTTCAGACCCAGGCAGAATGATTGTTGGGGAGACATTTATTTGAAGCTAGTGTCCATACACGCTTTCCTATCTTATGAGCAAGAGGACTTCCTTTACTTTTATCTTCTCTCTCTTGTGCATCTCTCCCTGAACCTCTTCCTATAATCACTCTCAAGATTCTTCCTCCTTAAAATGAACATTTTTTTAAAACCCAGAATTCCTCCATTGAGCCTAGATTCTTCTTCACCTGTTACAGCATCTCTCACACCCATTCACCACCAACTCTAAGAAAGAAGACTACACTGGAAAACCCCTTCTTTTCACATCTTAATCACTCTTCAACCTCCTATAAGCAGCTTCCCCATCATAACTATTTAAGCTCTTCAAGCAAAAGTCATCAGTGACCCCCAAAAGATCCACTGGATACTTCTGGTTTTCTGAACACTTCACTTCTCCCTGGCATTTAACTGCAAAATGTTCCCTCATCATGAAAACTCATTTCCACTTGATTTCTGTGACTTTATGCTTTTTGTGTTTCCTATCCCACCACTCAAACCCATCTTCTCAGACTCTATATAACTCTTTCCCTTCGTTTTATTTTTAATTTTGTACTTTTTTAAAGTGCTGTGCGTCAAACCCAGGGACTCCTGCATGCTAAGCAAGTGAGCTGTATACCCAGTTTACAACTCTGGCTCTTTCAATAGTGGTGTTCCTTAGGGTTCTGTTCTTGGTCTTCATGTCTTCCTGCACTACAGGTTGCCCTGAGGGACTTACTTCCCCTTTCACTTGACTTCATCTACCAACTATGTGCTTATGACATCTCTATCTCCCACCCAGAGATTCTTCCTAGACTCATTCTCATGTATTTATTCAATCATTTCAGCTCACCTAAATTGTGTGTCCCTTATGTGCAAGGATGACTCCAATCATCTAAAATGAAAGTCTGATGACATCATTTCCCTGATTAAAATTATTTTGTGTCCCTGATACTGAAATAGAATACATGCAAATGTCTTATAATGTAAAATGTTTCCTACCCTCAAATCTTTAGCTTTGTTCCTATTTTATTTCTTTGCTGCGCAAGCCTCATCACCTCTTCATATTCATTCTTCACTCTACCTGTGTCTAACAGCCTGAAATTTCTTCAGATAATGCAGATCTTTACACCTCCAGTTTGTCCATATTTAAGAGACTCTTTCCAATTAGGATACCTGAGCTCCCTGTCTGCCTGGAACACATCTAGTAATACCTCAAAACCAACCAGCATTTCCTCTATGAAGCAATTTCTAAACATCGCAATATCAGTGTTTCTCATTCTTTCTTGGTGCCCTTACAATATTCTGTGCTTCTCTCATAGCACATACAATTACAGCTCATAGCACTTTCCATCAGTGTTTTAGTCAGCTTCTCCCTTGCTATGACTAAAAACCTGACAAGAACAATTTTAGGAGCAAAAGGTTTATTTAGGGGCTTCATCAAGAAGCAGAGCAAAGAAGGAAACTCCACACCAGATACAGGATACCTACCCCAAAGACATGCCCCGCAATTACCACCTCCTCCTGCCACACCCTACCAGCCTACACCAGCCAGTTAATCCCTATAAGGGGACTAGCTCACTGATTGGGTTAAGGCTTTTATAACTCAATCAGCTCACCTCAGCCTTCCCAAATTGTCACACATGAGCTTTTGGAGAAAACCTCACATTCAAACCATAACATTCCACCCTGGCCCCCAAAAGCTCATCAGTCTGACAATGCAAAATACAACAGGCCATTTTCAAGAGTCCCATCATCTCAACACTTCCAAGACTGCCCAAAAGTCCAAGTCCAAAGTCTGCTCTGAGACTCAAAACAAACTCTATACATGAATCTCTCTAAAAAAACAAATCAAGTTACATATGTCCAATATGTGAAGTCACATAGGAAATATTTCCATTCAGACAAATATGAGCATACAAAGAAGGGGTGGGACCAAAACAAGTCCAAAATCCAGCTGGGCAACAAGTCCTGTGGTTCCAGGTCTGGCATCTGGAGCATGTGGCACCATGTTGTTCTCTACAAAAGGCTTGTGTAGCCCCGCCCCCATGGCCTTGCTGGTTGCAGTCCGCACGGCCTCTGTTGGCTTGTCTGTGCTCAATTCCTGCAGCTTTCCTTGGCTGATGTTGTACGGTCCTGGCATTTCTTAATCTTGGGGGTCTCCCCTGCAGCTCTTGCTTCCTCCTCACATCTCCGGCTTCCTCCTCATATCTCCATGCATCACCGTCTCAGGGGCTGCCCACAGGGACTCCGACCCTGGCACACATTGCCTGGCCTCCCAGTCCTTCCTCTGAAATCTCAGTGGAAGCCTCCATGACCCCCTAACTCTAGCATCCTATAGTTCTGCTGAACCGGCAGCCTGTGGTTGCTGCCAAGGCCTGCTGCTGTCTCGAGCAGTAGCCAAGCCTCCAGGGACCCTGACTGCACAGCCTCTGAGTGCACAGGTGGCTGGGCAAGATGAAAAAAAGCCTTCCTAGGCCCCACTGTGCAAGCAGGGTGCCCCACTTGTCTCTTCTTAAAAGAATTTTCACTCCTTTGCAAAGGAAATGGATGTGGCCTTGTCAGTTCCTGAGATGCCCTCCAGCCCTCTTTCCTTTCGACCCTAGGCAAAGCCTTTACTTCTTTAATGTCTGTGATGTCTTTAACAACAGCCACTTCCTTGGCCCCAGTTTTACTTCCACCTTTCAAGTCCAAGTTTTTCAGATCTTTCTTCTCTGCTTTCTGGTCCTGAATATCATCATAAAATTGGCTAAAAGCCACCAGCAATACCCATGCCACTGCCTGAACACTACGCTGCCTAGAAATTTCTTCTACCAGATTAAGAAATTCATCATCTTTAAATTCAGGCTCAGAAAAAGTTTCCAGACACAGTCAAAATGCACACCACTTCTTAGCCAGAACATAACATGAATGCCCTCTGGTCCAGTTTCCTGCAGAGTCCTCCTCCTCTTCTGAAACCTCTTGAGCCCTGCCTTTCCTGTGCAGTCCTATCAGCATTCTGCTCATCTGAGCTCCCACCAGAAACGCCAATTAGGCTTCGCTGACAACAATCTAAAGCATTTCCAGCTTGCACTGCCAAACATCTCAAAATTCCTCCCACAAATTTCAAGAAGCTCCAAAAGCTTCTGAACCACATGTTCAGGTTTGTCACAGCAACAACCTCACTTCTTGGTGCTGATTTCTGTTTTAGTCAGCTTCTCCTTTGCTGTGACTAAAGGACCTGACAAAAACAATTTTAGGAGGAAAAGGTTTATTTAGGGGCTCATGATTCTCAGAGGCCTTGGTCCGCAGAAGGCCGGCTCCTCAGAGCTTGAGGTGAGGTAGAACCTCATGGCTGGCAGGGCTCCAGGGAGCAGAGCGCTCAAGGCATCGCCTCAGGAAGCAGAGCAGAGAGAGAAACTCCCCACCAAATACAGAATATATACCCCAGAGGCACACCCCCAACAGGCCACCTGCCCCAGCTACACCCTACCAGCCTACAGTTGCCAGTTAATCCCTACAAGGGAAATAACCCACTGATTGGGTAAAGGCTTTCACAACCCAATCACTTCACCTCAGTCTCCCTGCAATGTCACACATGACTTCTCGGGGGACACCTCACATTCAAAACATAACAATTAATGCATATTTATCTTTCTGAACTAGACAGTGAGTACATTGACAAAGAGGCTAAGACCTTCAACTTTATATTCCCCTTGATTTATACAGGGTTTGGCACACGATTCTGTAAAATATTTACTGAACAGAATAAATCAAGTGACGAGTTAGAAAAAGGATTTTTGCACATGTGATATCCTCATCCAAACAAATATTTATTCTTATACATTTCTTATTGGTGGATCATAGTCTCACATAGTGAAGGGATCATTATTACACATTCATACATGCACTCAAGATGACAATGTAACTTAAACCCAATCCTTACCCATAATCCTATACTTTTAAAATACCAAGGCAGCTATGAAAAAATATTTTAGAGACAGAGACAGGAATGTGTATATCCTGTACCCTTTAAGTTACCCA
The DNA here is from genome assembly GCA_004027875.1 of Aplodontia rufa. Lineage (NCBI taxonomy): Eukaryota > Metazoa > Chordata > Mammalia > Rodentia > Aplodontiidae > Aplodontia > Aplodontia rufa. The sequence continues at coordinate 21,697 of PVKS010003161.1, read as the reverse complement.
CTCGTGACTGGTACTCAGACTATGCCTGTCTATGGAGCTTCTGCCTCAGGAATGTCAAAAACCTTCCTTGGCATTATATTAACAACGAGGTAGAAGAGAACTCAACTCTACAAAAAAGTTAGTCATATAGATTCTGGCCTCCTTTGTGCATCATTTTAAACCTCACTGCAACTCATAAAGCCTCCTCTAACTTTCAAAAAAAATCTGTAAGGAACCACAGCATTTTTCTTCAAAATGGGCATGATGACCATTTCCCACTAAGAATTGATATCACAATAATAAGTCACCCATATTTCTCCAAGACACTGAGGGTATTAAATTATTGTAACATGCTTAGACTTGATGCTGTCTAAATTGAAATTTTAATATTTGCTACAAATAAATTTAATATTATCAGGTTTTCTTTAAAAAAACATTCAACTACCAAAGAGACTCATAAAATGGAAATCATAATAATAAAACATTTTTGTTGCTTCATGTAAGTTACACTTCTGTTTAATTAGAAAACAGAACATATGGTACAAAGAATCTAAAAGCAAAGATTTGTTTACATTTGCAATTATAAGGATTTTTTTGCACCGTTCACTTCAAAATTTAAAATGTCTAAGGACAAGCAGTATAGAAATATTCTATGTGACTTCTTTAAATTTGTACCAGAAAAGGAATGAGGATGATGAGAAATTTAATAACTGAAAGTGTTCCTCTAGGGTGGAGAAACTTTAATCAGTCTCACCGGTTCTCTGAATGCCTATCTGTATTCAAAATGACTAAAAAAATCACATTCATAAATATTCTACTCTACATAAGGAGATAGTTCCTTTGTAATCAGAGTAATAATCACCGATGATGCAGGTTTAGTTTTAAATAGTTGATTAAATATTTCATTTCTTCCAACATATCCATTTTGAATTATCCTCCTTAATGAGAAATTCATGCATTTCAGATTGATTTTAATGTTATCACATTCAAGTACTCCATATGGGAGAAAATGGACATTAAGGCAAGAGAACGTCTTCATTGGTTTCCAGTAGAATGGGGAAAATATTACCTCCCACCCCTTCATATAACCAAATACAGAAAACTGGTATGTGTTCAAAATATTTAGGGCAAGAAAAGCATTCTGATGATCATTACATTGAATGGTTAAGTTTTTCTACTTAGATGATTTTTTCAAAATCTCAGAGCAAAATAAAAGAGACAACATGATACCTAGTTTATTAAAACTGATTTTTTTTTCTCAGCACTGCAGACTGACCCCAGGGCCTGGTGTGCATACTAGGCATACTAGGCCAGTGCTGCACCTCTGAGCTACTTTCTCAGGCCCCCAGAGATGTTTTTTGATGAGTGCTGTTCAGACAGTTGAAATTCCTGTTATCATTCTCAAGTTCTGGACTTCTCAGACTGCCTAACAATTGAGAACCTAGAGAAATGTTTGTTTATGGTTTGGAAGAGGACTTCCTCTGGAGGATAATTCCAAAAACTGGATGATTTTCTACCCTGGCAACTAAAGCCCAAGAATGTCAGGCCTGATGATACACGCTTTTCATTTCCTTGTCTACGTTCTCTTTTTAGATTATCTCGTCCACGTTCATGTTAATGCAGTGGTTCTCAAAGTGTGGTTCCAGGACTGGTGCCATCAGCATCATCTGGGAACTTGTTAGAAATGCTTAGTTTCTAGATTTTACCCCCGCCCCCTCCACACACACACACAGCTTCCAGAAACTCTGGGGATGAGCCCCAGCAATTAGTGTTTTTAACAAACACTCCAGGTGATGTATACCCACCGAGCTAATGGCTTCTTGTACCTGATAATTATCAATCGTTTTGAAATATTCCTATAGATATTTTAATAGTCATTTCATACTTAATATTTCTGACAAGAGACTTGAGCTTTCTCTGTTTCAGCAAATGGCACTAACATTGATTCAATTTACTCAAGTTCAAAACGTATGTTATCCTTGACTCTCTTGTTTGCTCATCTTCCTCCACCCTTTCCATTACAAAATCCTACCAATTTTGCCTGCCAAATTTATTCAAAATCCATTTATTTCCCTACACCTTCTCCTCCTACACCTTTCTTCAACCTACCTTCTAAATGTTCTCTCTCTTCCTGTTTTCTTTCCCTCTGATCCATTATTCATAGGACAGTCACAATGATCTTTAAATTCAAACTGTGTCATTCCCTTATATAAAAGTTTATGTTGTCTTTGGATTGCTCACAAAAAAATAAAGAAATATATAAATAAATAAAATTACCTTACCATGACCTACATAGCCTCACATGATCTATGTTCTGCGTACCTCTTTCTTGCCTCACTGAACTATGCTGAATTCTCACTATGCAACTTTTTGTCCTTTGTGTTCCTTGAATATCCCAAGAACTTCCACCCGGAATCCTTGATCTTATAGTTCAGTTTGCCTAAAATGCTCTTCCCTTAGGTTCTAGAGTGACCAGCTCATCGTCATCCCCTACTCAGCTAAAGTGATAATTCCCCAGAAAACCCTCTTCTAACACCCCATTTAAAGCAAGTGCACTCTATCACGTAGATTCTTTATAAGATCCTTCAGAGTAAATGACATACTCTATAATCACCTTCCTTTTCTGTTGATTTGCTTGTTATTATCTGCTATACTATTAAACTCTAAGCTCTTCAAGGACAAAATTTTTGTCTATTTTTCCACTTTATTTCCAATTCCTAACATAGTATCTCACATTTAACACATGCTCAAACGTAAAATTTTTTTTAAAGTAACTTTAAAGTGAATACACAGCATTGTTTCTGACTGAGGTTTTTTTTTTTTTTTAAATTAAGGAGTTGAGTTGTTGTACAATCATAAATGCATATAGAGTAACAATATAGTAACAAATATGCATTTTTGTCCTAAACCATAGTTACCCCCACATTGCCCCCACTCCAGTCTCTTTATTCTTCTATATTATGCCCATATAACTGATATATATGACTGAATTTTCCAGAATTAAACAATTGCATAAGTATTATTTGACTTCTGAGAGTTGTAAAGAGTATGTTACATTATTGATTGTCTCCCTAGATCCCGCCCTATCTTCCCGCAGCATACAAGGTAAGGAAGGAACATCTTTTATTCACAATTTATGCTCAAAGATTTAAATTAAAAATAATAATATAGACAATTAAAATATATTTGATATAGAAATAAACATTAATAAATTATGGATGGCAACAATATTTACATGATTTTTTAAAATATAAAATTTCTCACATAAGAAGGTTGGATAGCTTCAATATTCACCCTACTGATGCCGGTGATGTGGATGTTGGGTTCGTGTCCTCTTGGAGTTGAAGAATGAAACCGAGGGACACCGAGGCAAGCAGAGTAAACAGAGTGATTTTAAGAAGAGAGAGAACAGGGCAGACTTCCCTCAGGTGGGGAAGGGAGCCAAGAGCTCATGGTGGGGTTGAGTTCGTCTCTTATATACGCTATCTTTCTCCATTCGGTCCTTATCTCCCTGCCCTTGCACTTAGACGTTATGTCCTTGCCCCAGCACCTAGGGGGCAAGAGAAGGAATATAGTTCCTCCTCTAGCGGCAGGGAGTGTTTGCCTTTTGGCGTCATTGACATATCAAAGGGAATGTCAAAAGAGAAACCAGTCTCCTCCAGACCCACTCAAACATTCTATCTACTCTGACTGCCTAACTTTTTCTATCTCACTACCAGCCCTTCGTGGCATAAATGACATTTCTTTGTCTTGAGATAAATTTTGGTAGGAAAGTTTAAGAATCACAAAAGACACTGCTTCTTTGAAATCTGGTTAAAACATTTCTTCCTTTCCCTGCTCCCCACTTTTTCCCCTCTACCATCTTTGTGTTTCTACTCTGGCCCAGACACCATCTTAAATACATTCAGTCTTAACCAAGAACCATGCAAAATAGGTATCTTTAGTTCCAAGAAATTAAAGTTCAGAAAAGCTAAACAATTTGACCAATGCCACACAGCTATTAAATAGATGACTCTGAAGACTACTCTATCTAGGACATCAATGCTTCCTAAAATGTATTCTGCAAACAAAATGTTCTTAGAATTTTAGGGGGGGGGTGGATTGCAAGGTTAAGCAGCTGAGAAAAGCTCTGTAACCTTTGATTTTAAGTACTGGCAGCTCCATGGTGACCCAGCTACTCTCCCACACTGATAGTTCGGGAATAATTGCTAAAGTAACATTGGAAGAAAATGATGACAGTTACCTATTCACTTTTTAGTATCTGCCCTAGATAAACACTGATAAATGTTTACAAAAAAAGCATTAGGTACAAGAATATCCATTGTTGCATTACCTAGAAAAGATCAAAACTTTATTAATGTTAAAATCAATTAGTGGTAAAATGGCTAAGTAAACTATAGCACATCCATGTGTGAAAAATTATTAGTAGAACAAGTGAGGTAGAAGATCTTGTTATTCTCCACTTCTTTTCCACCCTAGGAGACATTCTTCTCTCTCTCTTTGCCCTGCACTAATCCCTAAATTGCGCTCTGTAAACTGCAAAACTTGGGCCCCACAGCAGGCTGGTTTTCCATAACAATCAGCCAACTGGAGGCCCTAGTAGAAGACAGGAAGTAAGACAAAGCAGGCCACTTCTCACCTTTTCTGTCCTGCATTTCTGGTCAAGGATATATCCTAAACTTCAGTTCCCTATGAACAGCGGCTGTCATTGTCTCAGGCAATGTTATTTCCTCCTCATTTCCCTTCAAGGTAGGATTCTTAATGGCTGCCCTTGTTTCCAGTCTCCTGGTAACTCACTCTTCCTAGTTAGTTCCTTCAACCCTTCACATCCCTCAGGTAGATTCTTCACTAAAGTCTCTTGGACCATTTGAATTAATTCTACTTCATGCCCAAACCCTGACTGGCTGTGCATGTGTAGTGTGTGTAATACAGAATTCCAACATATTTTGTTGAGGGAAAAATGCAAATAGCAGCATAATTATGGTATAAATCAACAAAATATTCTACATATTCCTAGGTGCATATGTGTATTTGTAAATGTATAGAAAAAGATTTGGAACAATATTTTTTCAACACAACAATAGAATTTGGAATGAAAAATACCTCTCAGGAAATGGGATTGGGTTAGCATCCAGCAGATATTATACCTTAATGTTTTTTAAAGTAAATATATCCAATCCATGGACTACACTTTACATAGCCTAGGAAGTGCTACCCCTGGACATCTGACCCTTAGAACTTTGGATTTTGATTCTTGAAGTCTTCTAATTCTAAAATGCCATCCATGTATACTTTCTCACTCTTGTTATTCTGCTCTGGGATCTTTTGTTCATTAGTGGGTTCTTTCATGGAGGGAAAGACATTATTTCACCTTAGCATCAAGAATCCCAAAAGGAGGGGTTGGGATTTAGCTCAGTGGCAAAGCGCTTGCCTAGCATGCGCAAGGCCCTGAGTTCGGTCCTCAGCCCTGAAAAAATAAAAATAAAAAAGAATCCCAAAGGGAGACTGTGGAAGCATTTTCAGTCCTATTCTAAGTGAACATGCCCTACTCAATATCCTAAAGCTACACTATCCATAGGCAGCTACTAGTCATCTGTGGCTCTTGTGCTCTTGAAATGTGGCTAGTCTAATTTAAGATCCACTATAAGCATAAACTATATATCATATTTCAAAGATCAAGTATAAAATATAAGAATGAATTATATCTAATTAATTATTTTTATTGATTACATGTTGCAATGCCAATATATTAATAAAATTAATTTCATCTGTTTCTTTTTAGTTTATTAATCAGGCTAGCTACTAGAGAATGTAAGCTTGCTTAAATTAGATTTCTATTGGACAGCACTGACCACAGGTTTTACTTTGAGAAAATGTTCTTCTAAAGGGCAGTCAGTTAGACTGGTAGCCTAATTTTGACAGATGAACATGTGTCAGTACCTCCAATAGGCAATTCTTCCACCCACAGTATAAGGACACAACACAATCAGAATCCTTTCTACTTTCCTTGACATCAACCTCCAGAATCTAGAAAAGCAAGCTGAACTTATTGATTGTGCTCAGACTAAGTATTTCATCCAACATAAATCTAGGACACAAGATAAAGAATTTGAATTTATTGACTGAGTTGGATCTCTAGTAATCACAATTTGGTGATGAATAGGATACAACCCTTGGCCTTAATAATCCAACAATCTACTAAGAGAACAATGAGTAAGTAGCTAATTATGGTACAGTGCCAAAAAGTCACGATAGAAACCTACACAGCATACTCTGACAAAAAAAAAAAAAAAAATCACAGTAATCCACTCTGGAAAAGTCAAGGTAAGATAGTCTGAAGCAATGCCTAGTTGGGTTAGAAAGGAGAACAGAAATAAATTTGCCTGAATTGGGAATGGAATTCTAGACAGTTGGAGAACGATTGTACACACACCTGGAAGACAGAGAATAGTGCTGGGGGAGATGCACGGAGCCCAGCCTGATTTTAATACGGAATGAAGACAAACATGGTGAGGGATAAGAAAGGACACATAGGTAGCCAGAAGACACATTCTAGAATTTAGACTTACTTTTGTATTCATAGGATAAGGTAGAATAAATAATTTGATCAGATGTGTTTCAAAAACAGCATTGACATGTGATAAATGGAGTGAACTTGGGGCAGGGTGGCCATCTGAACTGTTGTAGTACTCCATTGGGAAAATGAATTACAGCAATATGAACCAGGAAAACCACAATAAGATGGAAGTTCAGTGGTGAGAACTTGGTGATGAATACGACATCGTGTATGGGAATAGTCAAGAATGAAGAATGTAACAACGCAAGAAAGCAACAAATATTTGCTGTGCTCCTCTACATGCCAGGAACTCTTTTCCTCCCTCAAAAACTCCCATACAAACTATTAGCAACCTACCAGGATTGAATCGGAAAATCAAGAAAAAGAACTCAAGAGATGTTTTCTACAGCTTTACACGCTGTTCCATATTCTAACAAATTCACTGCTGAGCAAATAAAGCTGGCATAATATTAATTGTTCAGTGACATTTTCTTATTTTTTCAGCATTCATAATGTGTAACACAATTCTTCAATTCATCCTTTTAGAATTCAGGTTAACATAATGTATTTTTGTTCACATAATGCAAATCCTTCATATTGTTTCAAAAATGTTTCAGTCCCAGATAATCATCATACCTTCTTCCCTGTTAGTGTGAAAACTAGTTTAATCGAAAACATCTGTCAATTTCATAATATGAGATTTTTATAAGCTGCCAACTTTATGAACACTTTAAATTGAGACAATAATTAAAATAAGTTATGAATGGAACATCTATAAATAAGGTCATATCATTCAAGTGAAATTACATAAAATCTAATGCACTATATGAACTATTTTTGGCATTGGTTGAGATAAAGAAAATGAATCATTACAGTTTCTGTTATATAATTTAGTCAGTAAATATGAAACATTTAAAAAGCTACAAGGAAAGTATATAAAAGATTAAACTCATTTGATTTATCAAGTACTTCACATGACTAAAGTCCACCTACTTTCAAAAGGTAAATATGATTTAGATAAATTTTATTTAAAATAAGAGTGGATATTTTGCCAAAACATTTGAATGTAATATTCCACTCTAAGATGCAAGTCTTTAAGTCCATATGGCTTTTAGTGCTATTTACCTGATAAGAGAATTCAGCAGCAAATGTGTACAGTAATAACAAACATTTATAAAACATCTGCTGTCTGGAAGGTAATTTGGCAGGTATTAAGGATTCAGAGATGCAGTATGAATATCTAACTCAATGATTCTCAATGGGGGTGATATTTTCCCCAAAGGGACAATTTTCAGTACCTAGGGACATTTTGATTTTCTTGACTTAGTGGGGAATTGCTACTGGCATTTAGTGGTAGAGACTCAGAATGCTCTAAACATCCTACAAGGTACAGGATAGCTCCTCACAGAAAGTTATTTGACCCTCAATGTTAATAATACTGAGGTTGAGAAACCCTGAGACATGTTTCTCTTAACTTCTCTCAGCTTCTGTTTCTTTTTCTGTAAACTATGAAAAATAGTTACACCTTATTTTATAAAAGAGTGCATATGTAGAACATAATATTGTTAGCATAGGTGTTTGCATTCCTGTTACACTTTTAATATAGTTAATAAAGGAAATAAATGAGTTGCCCAAAGTCATGCAGCTGGAAAGCATGGGATTGAAGATTTTAACCTGTCTACAGTCTGATTCATTCCACTAATGATTGAAGAAATATGTCCTTGGCTAGAAAATACTCACCTGGTATTGTAAAATATATAAACACTAAAAAATTTTCTATGTATGTTATTGCCCATTAGATTTCTACATCTTGGGCAAGAGTTTGATTCTGTACCCTTTTCCCATTTGTAAGGAAAAGAAAACCCCTAAGTGATGCTACTCCAAAGGAAAATGCTTTGACCTTTACTTCTTCCATGCATATTGAACTACTTTATTTATAGTAACTGCATGGAAGAAGGGGTAAAACTCAGACACTCAAATTGCTTTATTATTATTTGGGAAAATAGCAAGGCTTATCTTGCCTGACTTGTCCAGAAAGCTATATCCCATCAGCACTAAATAACTTTTCTTCCTTTTTTTTTTTTTTTTTTGCCATGCTGGGGGTTGAATCCAGGGACTCACATACCACACAACTGTTCTACCACTGAACCACACCTAGTCCTTTTTTTTAATCATTCTTTTTGAGATGCTGGGGGTCAAATTCAGAGCCTTGCACATGCTAGGCAAGCATTCTGCTCTAGGCCACATTCTAAGGCCAACATATTTGAATCCATTTCAAATTATTTTTAATCTCTTTTCTTCTTAAGCGTATTCTTTTTCTTCTGTTCAATAGAAATATCACTTCAAAAAATTATAATTTTTTTCCTCACAAAATAGAGAATCATATCTTATGAATGGAGATGTCTTTTGAGGAGTCAGTGAGAGACTCATTGCAAAATTCATAATTTAAAGAATGATATATAGTTAATAATGATTCCTTTTAGGTTGTTATTGACTAGATAGTTAGAAATTCCATAATAACTCCATTTACAAATGATCAAAGCTTTAAGAAAAAATTAATTCAGTTGCATTATCAACTATGATGGTTCCAGTAATTTCCATGTAGACTTCACATTTCATACATTTATATCTGAGCACATTAAATAACTTACATAGAATTTTGGTGGTTATTTCATGTATATTATACATGATCTCTGTGACATAGGAAGAGAGGATATTATGATGATAAAAGTGGTTCTTTGAGAACAGATGATTTGTACAAGGTCCTACACTTGGTGAAAAGGCACAGCAGGGAGTTAAATAGATTTCTGCTTAAATGAAAAAACTGGAATAGTCAGTCTTTGTGGTATCTGTTCTTTTCCTAATATATCATGGGGCAAGCTTTGCCCATATAGAATTCACAAGCTCCATGAAGATCCAAGAAGCCAACTCAGGGCAGTTGCATAAGTTTCTTCCTTCATATCTCTCTTCATAATACCCTCTTGTCACCACCAAAATAAAGACCAGAAATTAAATCCAGTTATAACCATTGGTCACATTTACAGGCACCAGCATTCAATGAAGATGCAGAAGAAAACTCAGTCTGTAACTGCATTTAGCTGAAGAAAACACTGGAGATTTTATGACACCAAAAAACAGTTCCTTCCCCTATTTAACATTTGTCAACTTCCGTAGGCTTTGAGTGACGATTCTTATCTGTCTCTAGCTATTGAGGTAATTTAAAAGTCTCTAGTAAAATGAAGGATGCCGAAAAGCTTTTAAGAGGTTGTTCTAAAAACAAAATTACACCTTCAGTCCAATTTCTTGGAACTCATATCTTAAGATACTTTGGGCATTTTAGTCAATGTTGCAAAATTACTCAAAATATAGTTCACTATATACAATTTCAATTTAGTTTAGGGTACTTAAGCCATGTTTGTTGAAGCATACATGTGAGTTTCATCTTCTATTGGCTTTTATTATTTTGGTACATTAAAATTATAAATGGATTTTCAGGAATAGAGTCACAGTTTATAGCCTGTGGCTGCTGGAAACAAAGGTTTTATTTGTGTTAGCTTTCTATTATCATGACAAAATACCTGAGATAATCAAATTAAAAGAAGGAAAGGTTTATTTGGATTTCACAGTTTCAGGGGTTTGAATCTATGGTCACTGACCCTGTTACTATTGTCCTATGTAGGCAGAGTATATCACGGTGGGGCATGTTCACCTCATGTGGCCAGGAAGCAAAGGGGATGGGGTACCTTCAAGGGCACCCTCCCTATGACCTAACTTCTTTCCACTAGTCCCCTCCTCCTGAAGGTTTTAATACTTCCCAATAGTGCCAACCTGAAGACCAAGTCTTTAATCGTGTGTCTATGGGAGATAGTCAAGATCTAAACTATAGCAATAAGCTTACTTTCTAACCATCACGACACAAGTAGGAGATCATTGGCTCAAGTGGTGATAGTTCCTTGTGATTTTTTCATTTCCCTGATGATTAATGAGGTTGAACACTTGTCTTATACCTGTTGACCACTTCTATTTCTTCTTCTGAGAAGTATTTAGGTTTAATGCCAATTTTATAATCAGGTTATTTGATTTCTTGCTATTGAATTTTTTAGTTCCGTATATAGTCTGAACATGAACCTCTTGTCATATATACAGTTTGCAGATGCCTTCTCCCACCCTGTAGCTATCTCTTCACTCTGGTGATTGTTTACTATGCAGAAACTTTTTAGTTTGATGTAATCTCATTCGTCTGTTTGTGCTTTGGTTTCGTATTTGTGCCTTGGTTTCGTATTTGTGCCTTTTTGGTCTTGTCCAAAATCTTCTTGCCAATTCCAGTGTCCTTAAGCATTTCTTCTAGTACTTTCATATTTATTTTTTAAAATTAACTCCAAGAGCTGGGTACAGTGGCACACTTAACTCAGTAAGCCTAGGCAGAAGGATTGCAAGATCAAGGCCAGTCTCAGGCAACGTAGTGAGACCATATGCAATTTATCAAGAACCTACCTGAAAATAAAATGTAAAAAAGGGCTGGGATGTAGCTCAGTTTTAAAGCACCCCTGGGTTCAATCCTAGGACTAAAAAATAAAATTAACTCCCAGGAGTTCACATCCAAGATGGATTGCTATAGCATATGAAAATAATTGATTATCACATACTACTATTGTGTAGTATTTCAGTTTATTTAAGGGCCCAATGAAGAGTTTGGAAATTTAACAGGGTTTCAAGGAAATGGAGCTCAGAACTAATTTTGTCCTTTTCTTGATGGAAGTTTTGAAAAGATTCTTCATTCCCCAGTAAGTGTCATTTTAGGCTAATACTACCTGTAACTAAGCTTCCTTGCGTTTTTAGATTCATTCTGAAAGTGTTATATCACTGTTTTGTACTGATAGTGGTCCTTAAGATATTCAAACAATATTTTACTTGTAGGTCTCAAATTATATAATATTACTCCAAGTTATAAGCATCAAATGATTCATCTAAGTAGTGTACTGTGTTGTGCATGTGTAATTCCAGTAGTTGGGGGTGGTGAACTGAGTCAGGAGGATCACAAGTTCAAGGCCAGACTCAGCAGTTTAGCAAGGTGCTAAGCTACTTAGGGAGATCCTGTCTCAGAATTTAAAAAAATAAATAAATAAAACATGGGCCAGGGATGTTACTCAGTGATTAAGTTTCAATCCCTGGTACAAAAAAAAATGAATTCATCTATAGTATTCCTATTCTTGACACCTTGACGCCATACTGACAAACATAGGTGGGAAAAACATGCCCTAGGGTAAAAAAAGTAATGTTTGGATATAAAGGATGAGAGGAATTGGGATGGCAGAGGGGCAGTGATACAGCTGATGTGACCTTCATTGCTGAGCACTGCATGTAATCTCACATCTTTCCTTATATAGCAATCTCGCCTTCAAACTTCTCCTTGGTTTTACCTAATTTAATTGCTTTATTCACACACAAAATAAACACTTAAAAAGTTAACAGTGAATTTCCTTCTGCATATGCCATAAAATCATTTCCAATGTAGCATTCTGTTTACTTTGCTTTTCAAATGATGAGAGGCAGAAGGTCCACAGCTTGAGTTTTCAGTTTGCAGGTTGAGCTTTCAGCAGGAGAGAGAGAACAAACTTCATACTTCGAAATAAATCTGACCTGCAAATTACCAAGAAAAAACTGAAATTCAAAGTTAATAATTAATAATTATCAGGGGCTAGTGTGAGAAAAGCTATGTAGTTTTGAACAAGAAGATTTGTGTTCAGTTCATTTACCTCCTGCCCCATGTATCTTGCTCAGAATCCTGCATAGCATTTCTGACTCCTGATACCATTTCTTTTTATTTGTTTGACCTAATACCGCACCTTTTGAAATGGAACAAAGAAGGCTTGAATACTGGAGGAATTTTCAGGAAAAATAGGTGTTAATAGAATGCTTCAGCATGGACCAAGGGTGCACAAAGACTGCTATCTCCTGGACAATTGTGAACCTAAAGTCTTTGCAATTTATATCTTTTAGGAGGTTGCAGCATATATTTAGTTTTCGATATCTATTGATTTCAGAAGGAAATTAGAAAACAATGGTTATCCACAGAAAATGCAAACAGCATTGTTATAACTTTCTCAAACAAGGGAAAGTAAAAAAAAACGTTAAAAGGTCTCTTTGCATACCACTATAAACCTCTGTATTCTGTCAAGTCTCTGAGCACAAATAGGGTAAGCAAATGAGCAGATAGGAGACTTTTAATTCCATGGAATGTGGAAAACCAGCCTCCAAAGAGAGAGTCTGGACTCCGCATTTTGAGACCCTTCTAGGTTTGGACCGGCACTTATGTTTGCTGCAGACAGCTATAGATGCTCGGACTTTGGCATGAAATGATTCAAAGAACAATTTGGACGCAGGAGCAGCTGGGGTGAGTGCTTGCAAGGCAACTCTGACCCCTTAGCTATCACCATAGTATTTATTGAGTTGAAACAGGGTTTCTAATCAACCTAATTTAATTAGCCTAATCTTTATCAAGAAAAGATGCAGCTGTACTTCTTTATGTAAATCACTCCCCAAAACAGGCATTGCCCATAAAACTTGTTTTTGTGAAGCTAAAGGTTAATAGGAATGAATATCAAAAGGACTTTTGGGAGCGGGGACAATCTGTAGGCATCCAGGGGTGTATCTGAATGACTTTGAGGTATGACTGCTTGCAGGCACATCTCCTCCTGGTGTCCTACAATGTGTTCCACTAGGCTGCCATTAGACTACCTTGGTGCCTTCAGGGCGTGTCTATGACATGTGCTTTTTTTCTAATATTACTGGCTATATTTTTAACTATTTTTCCATTATTATCAATCTGAAGACAAATTTGCCACAGACTCCCTCCTTCCTCAGCCAGTCTATAATTTAAGGCTAGGCAGTTTTGATAGTCGCTTTTATCTGAGTCTGTTGGGTGGCTAGGAGATCTAAAGCTGTAGTGGTCTGATCAGTGATGATCTCTAGCATGACTTGCAACCAAATAATATGGTTTAGCATGTAAATAGGAGTTCTGTAACCCCACATGCCATCTTGTGCCTAGGTGGCAGGATAATATACAATTATTCTTCGGGGTGGCCAATCATCTTCACCCTGAGTTTGTTATCCTCCTAGATCAAGAAGACAAGACCATAGAGCAAGTCCATCTCCAATGTCTATCTTTTTTTCTTGACCCTACGTCCTCATACAAGGGGACCCCAGGGTCTCTTCCAATCTGATTTGGCAATTGGAAAAAATCCAGGTCTAATAATACCTGTGGTACAAGTGCCCCTCCAATTTGTTGGGAGGTGGGTTATGGTTTTTTCCCACAGATCCAGAATAGCCCATCAGCTGATTTTCAGTCAAACATGGCTGGATTATCCCAGAACTTATGGATCTCAGAAATGCCCTGAAAGGGACCAATTCATATATAACCTGGACCAGTGCAGATGAAAAGAGCTTGTTTTCTCTGGGGCACTATACACCTAAGACCATTAATCTTTAGTATGAACGGATTATCTGCCCAGAAGCAAATAGGCTTATGTGGCCACCAGGTGGCATTCCAAAACATTATTCTATTACAAGGGATCTCTTCAACATCCAGTGTACGTTGTGACCCATATCTACCAATGCATTCTTTCCCATAGACTTCTGAAATAAGAATCCAGCTCTGGAGTCTCTCCCTCTGAATCAATGTGGGTCTGATTCTACTGTAGCAAAGAATAAACGTCTAGGTTCATTCCTATCCAAAGCCATTCCTCATTCATGAGAGCTTCTCCACAGACCCAACAATTACTAACTCTAAGAATTTTAGTCTTTAGACTTTTATTCTTTCAGCCAAATCCAAAAAGAGGTTTTCCCCTAGGAATAGGAGGTCAAGATTAGGGCTCAAATCCTCATCTAGTCTAGCAGCTGGATTAGGACTTGTGATAATAGGGCCTCAGGTGATCAGCTCTGGAGGATGATCAATGAACTCTCATATCTCCTTGTCACTGATCCTGAAGCTCTCCTTGGGGCACAAGATCTAATGACCAACAGTACCAAGTCCCTCTGATGCTCGCTCACCAGTAAATCCCTGGGCAAATTTCCTTGTTAACTTCAGCCATATGAATTTTGGGTTTCTTCCACCTGCAAGTGATTATAGAACTATATATGGAGGAGGATCCATATATATATCTCACTAGTGATTCTACCTTCAGAAAAGATTAATCTAATGCATGGAGTACATGATGGGTAGTGGTGAAGAGTTAGCCCTAGCGGTGAGCAATTGTACATGGTAATGACTGGAAACTGTATCGAACAATCCATCATCAGTTTTGCCATCATAGTTTAAGCTACCTTAGCCTAATAACACCAGAGAAATCCTATTAATCCTACACAGGCAACAAATAAAATCCTATTACCAAGAGTCCAGTCCTCAGCAGTAACCGTCACCAGTCCTGTAGCAAAAACTAAGACTAAAGCTGTATATGCAATTAGTAGCCAAGGATGACAACACATCTCAGCATAAGCACTGTCTGAGAGGATAAAATAGTCCACTTGTCCTGCTGGGCAGTCAGTCCTTTAAGTCTTGATGTGGTTGAAAAAGGCTGCTGTTTCCTCAAGCTCCATGATGCTTAGTCTGGTCAGCTTCCAGGATATCCAGGGCAGGGCTGTCATCCTTCTGATTCTCGAGCTGCTGGTCTGGTGCTTCCTTCTTTCGGATGGTTAGCTTAAGAGGTGCAGCAGGGTCTGGAGTGCATTTCCAATCAGCAGCTGCAGGCTTGAGTCTGGTGTGATGGATCCAGAGACCTGTTTCTTCAACCTTTACTGCAATAGGGGAGGATACAATGACAGTGAAAGGACTTCTCCAAAGAGGCTTTAAAGGCTGAGCGTTCCATTCCTTCCCAGACTGAATATCCTGGTTTAAAGGAGTGTGTATCTATAGTCAAACTCACTGGTAACCTTTCCCTGACTCATTGGTTGAGAGTCTGCAAGGTTTTTCCTAAAGCCTGAAGTTGTTGCTTTAATGTTAATTCTCCAATTTCCCTTAAGTCTCCCTGTAATCCTCTCATGAGTGGAGACGGTCTCCCATACATTATCTCATAGGGATAGAATCCATTCCCCTTAGTAGGAGTCGACCTAATTCTCAACCGTGCAATTGGGAGGATTTCATTCCAATGCAACTGAGTCTCTTGGCATAATTTGTCCAACTGTTCCTTTAAAGTCCTATTCATTCTCTCTACTTTGCAAGAACTCTGTGGTTTGTAAGCAGTATGAAGTTTCTATCTGATACCTAAACTTTTGGCTAGCAATTGTAACACTTCTGCCACAAATACTGGCCCATTGTCTGAGCCACTTGTTATTGGAAGGCCAAACCAAGGAATAATTTCCCAGAGAAGCATTCTGGCTACTTCTTCAGCCTTTTCTGTACAGGTGGGAAAGGCCTGTACCCAGCCAGAATAAGAATGCACAAAACCCAAAAGGTTTTGAAAGCCCTTTAAGCATGGCAGTTCGGTAAAGTCCATTTCTAAATCTTCAGATGGTACTTCTCCTGTATAACCAATGTGCATCCCCCTGTGATTCTCTGACAAAGACAGGGACCAATGTCACCGCAATGGCTATGCAGCCATCAGAGAATTTCCACCACCTATCTGAGAGAGAGCTCCCTTCCTCAGTCTTAAACCACTCAGTTTCCTGCTGAGAGTATTTGGGTTTCCTTTACTCAAGCAAACCTAGGAGCAGGGCAACTGTGCAAACCCTAGCAGACTCAGTCAGTCCCTTTTGAGCTGCTAATTTTGCTTCCTGGTCAGCCCTTTTGTTCCCCTGAATGGCTATGCAGTTTCCTTTTTGATGAGCTTTGCAATGAATGACTGCAAATGCAATGAATGAATGACTCTTTGGCATCCTGAAGAGTCCAGGAGATTAAGAATTTCCGGACTATATTTCACGTCTTTTCCTCCTGAGTTATTTAACCCCTTATTTTCACATAAGGCCCCATGAACATGGAGAGTAGTGAATACTTTGCGTCTGTGTGAGTATTGACGTAGTCCTGGTGCTAGTGGAGTGCTCATGCTAAAGCAAGAAGTTCTGCATTTTGTGCTGAAGTCCTCTGGGGTCTGCAGAGGTCTCCCTCCACAGTGGAATTCAGAGTGACCACTGCATATCCAGGAAGATGTACTCCATCCTTTATAAAACTGCTGCCATCTGTAAAATATTCCATAGCAGGGTCCTTGAGGGGTTGGTGTGTGAGGCCTGGCCCACTGGTAAACATTCATCCATAACCTCAATGCCGTCATGGTCAGTTGCCCTGCCTTAATCTCAACGTCAACGCCTGGATTTTCATACAACATGCCCTGATTTCTGACCATCCTTGCGATAGTCAGCCAGTACTGTCCCTTGTATTCGAGTAATGTCAGTACAGAGTGGAGCACTGGTACTGTTAATTCCTGTCCCATAGTCAGTTTGTCGGCTTCTATTACCAATAGAGCCATGGCTGTAAGAGCTCGCAGGTGAGGTGGCCAGCCTTGTGCAACAGAGTCCAGCTGTTTAAACCAAACAGTGCCAGGTCCCCAGCATTTAAGACAGAACTCCTGCAGCTATCCCAGTTCTTTCATAAACAAAAAGATGGCTTTGTGAGATCTAGGAGTCCCAGCCCAGGTGCACTGGTGAGCGCTCACTTAATGTCCTCAAAAGCCTTATGCTGTGTTGGACCCCACACTAGAGGCTCACGTTCTCCCCCATTTATAGCCAAAGGGGTTTTGCCGCAACCGAGAAGTTAGGGATCCATATTCAGCAGAACCCAGCAGCTCCTATCCTAGGAATCCTTGGATCTACTCTCTGTCAGCCGGTAGAGGGGACCCGGATTGCATAACCTGTTTCTTCTCAGCCCAGCCATCATTGTCCGTGGGTCAGGCAAAAACCAAGGTATATGAATTCATCCTGACATATCTGGGCTTTCTTTTTTGAGACCTTGTAATCAGTCTTATTTAAGAGGGTGAGAAGTAATCATGTCCTCTCCATGCGGTCCTCCTGGGTTGCTCCAGCTAGCAACAAATCATCTACATATTGGAGCAATGTGCATCTGCACTGCTTTGCTGGCAAAAGCCTTCAATCAGACGTCAGTGCTGTTCCACAGGCAGTCAGTGAACTTTTGAAACCCTGTGGCAGCCTGGTCCACGTTAATTGGCTTTTATTTCTATTAGCAGTTTCCCACTGGAAGGCAAAGTGTGGCTGACTTTGAGGTGCCAATAGGATGCAAAAGAAAGCATCTTTGGCTCGAGTGGTGGCTCGGCAATTACGGCACTTGCCTGGCATGCGCAAGTACCTGAGTTCAAACCCCAGAACCACATGTACAACAAAGTGTCCCAGGAATGATAGTTACAAGAAAAACTAAATAAAAATTGCTTCTCTCTTTCTCTCTCTCTCTCCTTCACTCTCACTGTCCCCTCTTTCTTTAAAAAAAGAAAGCATCTTTGAGATCTAGGCATGTGAAACGAGCTGCCTTAGCAGGGGATTAAGCTCAGGTGAGTATATGGATTAGGGACCATAGGTTGTAAGGTGATTATGATCTGGTTTACTGCATGCAATCTTGGACTGGTCTATAGTCATCAGTCTCCATTTTCTGAATAGATAAAAGGGGTATGTTCCAGATTGACTGGCAGGGCCTGAGAATTCCATATTTTACGAATTTGTCCAAAAGTTTTTGAATCCCAAATCATGTTTTATGAGGAATAAAATATTGCTTCAAATGAACAGTCTGGGCGACCAGTTTTAACTCCGCCACCAAAGGGGGAGTATTTTTGGCTAGTCCCCAGGGGTTGTCTTCAGCCCATATTCCAGGCACTCTAAAGGGGAGCTCTGGTCCTTATTGTGGTTCCCTCCATAAGCCTGTAGAGGTGCCATTCCCCTTATTGGGAAATGCTTGGTTCCCCTAGAGATAGGACAGTCTGGCCTGCAGCATCAAAGGTTATTTGAGCTCAGAGTTTTCCCTGCAGATCCTGACCTGTCAGTGGCACTGGGCAGACTGGGATGTGTAAAATCTCATGAGTCACTACATGACCAGCTAAGTTACATTGTTGGAGCATCAAGGTGATCAACCTTGTTGCCAGTGGTCCCACATTGTGACCCATGTTTTTGAAAGTGGGCCCACTGGTAAGGTTACTACATAATGCTGAGCCCCACTGTCCACCATAAGGTCCATGGATTGCCCCCTCCTATAGTCATTCTGACCATAGGCTCCTGGGGGCCCAGTGAATGGAGCCCGGTCTGCCCTAGTTCTCATTGTAATTTTCCACGGCTGCCAAACCAACAAAGTCCTTCTTGGGCATCACCAGGGGACTGGTGGTGTTGAGAATTGTGAGGTGTTTATTGGGCTAATATTACCCTTCAATAACTTGACCCCTTGTAGTCTGGCTGGCCTTTTTTAATTGAGGACACTCAAATTTCTAGATGGCAATATGCATAATGCGTTGGCCTCAACCTTGTCCTCATACAAGGGAGCCCTTCCATCCAAGCCCTTCTTTGGCTCTGCATTTGACCTGGACTCTGATTCTTGCCTTGATATCGTCCTAATGGGACCCCCCTCCACCTGCCTTTGGGTGATTTGGGGGCTTGCGGTGATAGTAGCCCCAGGAGGCTGATTTTCTTTGTCATCTTTCGTTTGCCTCCTTTTGAGCCTCTTAATCTCAATTAATGAAGACAGAGCTGGCAATCTCCATCAGCTCACTGGCATTCTTTCCAGCAAATCCTCCAATTTTTGCAACTTTTGGCGAATGTCTCCCTGCACTTGCCCCACAAAGGCTGCTTTAATCATTTGCTGATTATTTGGTGCCTAGAGATCAAAGGGAGTGAAAAACCAGAAAGCCTCACATAGCCGCTGGTAAAACTGGCTGGGACTTTCAACATGTTTCTGAAGTAGTCTGATATCGTACTCTTCAGGACTCTTTTCCCCCCTTACTTCAGGCCACCTATGAGAGTCTGCTAATACCTTTTCAGTTTTTGAAGATCCCCCTTCTGATTTGGATCCACTCTGGGTCTGTGTCTGGGAATTGGGCCTGGGCATAGGCTTGGGCATTATCCTGTGCATCTGGAACACGTTCCTCCAGCCACCTTAAAGCTACCTGAGTTACTGGTCTTCGTTCCTCTATATTAAACAGGGTCAGCTGGGCTGGTGGGTCTGGATAATGCATTGCATTAGATCAATCACAGTCTGAGGCTTCTGTGTGTAGTAAAGTGTGTGATTCTTCCAATTTAAAGAATCAGTGGCAGTGAAAGGTTGGCACACAAGAATACATTGACCCCTCAGATGTTTCCCTTCTGGTCCACATAAATAGGCCCTCTAGTCTCTTGGGAGGGCATTTGGAGTGCTCTCATTTGAGTCATGGCTCTGGTTTCAGGATGACCTTCTGTCTTAGCCTCAGGGCGCAGAGGGGCCTCTGGTTCTGGGAAAGCTTCTGGCACTGAGGACATTGGGGAGGAAGGAGGAGCCACCACCTGTTGTCTCTGGGGATGAGGGGGCTAAAGGGGCAGTCTGTTGCTTTGATTGTCCCCGCAAAGTCAGGTAAAGTGCCATGTAGTGGAGTGGATTATCTTCTGGCTCATTGGGCAAAACTGGCCTTTCTTCTGCCTTTTATTTGTCAGATTTCCCCCGCTTAGTCCTCTTCTGTTGGGATTTAGAAGCTGTAATAGTTTGAGCTAACATTAGGTTGTTATTCCAACAGTCTCTCAACCAAGGGGGCGGTCTCTGCACTATCTCTTGCCAGCAATCTATTATAAGGAGCTGATAAGGGGTGGCCAGGACTTCCAATAGCAATCTCAAAACCCTCTTGAATGACTTTGTTGTCTAACGACCCTTCAGGTGGCCACCCCAAATTAAAGGCTGGCCACTCTACTTTGCAGAGAGTGCACAATTTCTGTCAGGTGAGTTTCACCCTGTAATCGCCACTGAAATTCTTCTTAAAGTTTTCTAACATACATCCCAGAGGAGTTAGTTTACTTTGTGTGCCTCTCAGGTTCCATCCTGTGTCGATGTCACACACTTAAGACAAGACTCGCTTCATCCATCTCCAGCTGCTCCCCTTTTGGGGAAGAAAGCACCCTTAGCCATAGTGGGTCAATATAAAAGATTGAGCAGGAGCCTCCACCCAGACTTTGGTTGGTGGAATTCCACCTTAGACCATTTTGGGTTGCTACAGAACCACGGATGGGGACTCAACTCACTTTGACTCTGTGGGTCAAATCCAGAGATTCTCTGCATTGTCCACCTCATTCACACACTTTCACAGTGACATGGTCAGATCAAAAATTTTATACCACCCCTATCCCAAAAATTTTAAAATCAAAGGAGTCTCAGTTTCCGCTCTGCTTGCTGACCCCGTGCAGAGACTACTCAGGTGACTCCCTGGGTCCTTTACTGCCCCAATTACTTTTGGAGTTTACTCAGGATGGCTGAGAGGTTAATCAAGCTTCTATTCCACCTGCTTAGACCTCCAAGGGGAAGTCGGGTGAGCTATCTAGTGGACCTAGGACCCTACCTGTCCATTTGGGCGGTGCTCCGAGCCCCCTGTTCCTGGTTCCTGCTCCTTGTGTGTTCCATTGTGCTTCAGGGCTACCACTCTGCCTTGAGGCAAAGTTGCCCTTGGTGCACACCAAAGTGAGGAGTGTCTTCCTGCATCCCGGGGAAGCCAGACCCCGGAGACAGGAGAGGCAGGAAAGCCATCTTTTCCTCCACCTTCCCATCTGGGTTGCCAGAAATGAACTGGGACAAAGGAGGCACCAACACCAGAGGAGTTTCCAGGAAAAATAGGTATTAATAAAATGCTGCAACAGGGACCAGAGATGCATAAAGACTGCTATCTCCTGGCCAATTGTGAGCCTAACACCTTTGCAATTTGTACATTTTAGATGCAACATAGATTTAGTTTTCTTTTTTTTTTTTTTATCTTTTCTTTCTTTTTTTATTTATTTATTTTTTTCCACATTTATTAGAAGTATATTGTGATACAGGATACAGATGAGGGGGAAACATTGTCAAAACTGTAGCAATCAATGTGTATAAACTTTGTTAACCAGGGGTAATGCTAATGCATAGATAAGCTACTATGGGTTTCATCTATTGCAGTTTCCCCCAGAAGAACTCATGTGTTAAATGGGTATCTAGTGTAGGAATAACATCGGCTTCTGGGATGGTTCCCCCAT
>PVKS010003160.1:6585-107582 GCA_004027875.1 Aplodontia rufa | reverse complement strand
TTTTTTTTTTTTTTTTTTTTTTTGAGAGAGAGAGAGGAAGTGGGAGAGAGAATCCGCTTTATTTATATTTTCAGGTGGGTTTCATTTTTATGACACTTAGTTGTGTATGTGGTGTTGGGATTTGAACCCAGATCCTGGCACACTACAGGCAAGCACTGTGACCTCTGAGCCACTGCTCCAACCTGCCTTTAATCATTTTTAACATTTTTAAGTACACAATCCAGCAACATTCAGTACATTCACATTTTTCTGCTGAGATGTCATTTTAAAACTAGGATCATCCTTATTATGTGAAGGGTTTTTTTTCTATTTTATTTATTTATTGGTGCTGATAGTTATCCCAGGGCCTCACATATGCTAAACACACTCTAAACACACAAAGGCACATGCAGGCAGTCTCAGCTACTCAGGAGGCTGTGGCAGGAGGATCTCCTAAGCCCAGAAGTGCTCTCCTAAGTGCAACTGTCTGAAAGCTCTGGACAAGCATCTGTGACATTGTTGACCCACTTTCAGATGAGGAAACTGAGGCACAGGGGCAGGCCATGCTGTGCCAGGACCCGGACACCCATGTGCCAGAGCCTGTACCCTAAGATGTACAGCTCTGACAGTCCAGGCTACTTGTCCTCTGTACATCTGTAGACATTTAAAAAGCTACAAACGGGCTGGAGCTCAGCGGTTACGGCGCTTGCCTGGCATGCACGAGGACCCGGGTTCAAATCCCAGCACCACGTACATAACTGATTGTTGTAGCAACAAAGGCCACATGAAAAACTAAATAAAGTTGTTTCTCTCTCTCCCTCTCTCTCTCTCTCACTGACCCTCTTTCTTTAAAAAAAATAAAATAAAAAGCTACAAACAAGCTGGGTGTGGTGGCACATGCCTGAAGTCCCAGCTACTGGGGTCAGGGGAAGTGGCTGAGGCAGGAGAATCACAAGTTCAAGGGCAACTTATGCATCTTGAGAGATGCTGTCTCAAAATAGAATTTAAAAAGCATGGTAGAGCATGCCTGTAATCCCAAAGACTCGGGAGGCTCAGGCAGGAGCATTGCAAGTTCAAAGCCAGCCTTAGCAACTTGATGAGGTCCTAAGCAACTTAAGGAGACCCTGTCTCAAAATAAAATATAAAAAGGGCTGGGGATGTAGCTCAGTGGTTAAGCGCCTGTGTTCAATGCCTGGTACCAAAAAAATAAAAATAAAAAACAGGCAACTATAACCCCTAACCCCATGCTAGCCACACTGTTTGATACTTGCTTTGTCACTTAGCAATGTATTGTCCTGGATCCTATACTGCTCTCCTGATGGCTGATTGCCTTCTTCCTCAGAGGTAAGGGTCCAGGGGACTCCACTGCAAGAACATAACATTTAAAGACAAGATAACTGTTTACGAATCCATGACACTAAAATGGTTCCCAGTTTTTTGCTGTTTTATTTTGTTTTGTTTTTCCCTCGTGAATAAGACCCTACACTGAAATCCAGGCACACACTTCCTTATCTCTTTGGGATAAATTCTCAGCCTATGGCTTACTGGACTGAAGTTATAATTCATGTTGCCAAACTGCCTACCCTGCTCCAGAAGAGTACTCCAGCTTCTACTCCCACCCTTTGTGAACCCAGCTCTGCGATCACAACATAAATCCAACAAGCTGGCACCCTCAGAAACCACGAGGAACCCACATGACAGCCCAGGAGCAGCGGCTACTGTGACCATTCCCCACTGTCACTTATGGGGACCCAGGCTGCAGTAACTGGAACAGAGATCACAGGTCACAGAGCACAGGTCAGAACCAGACCTGACCAACTCTGGTGCCCTGCTCTTTGTCACTGTACTCACGGGTCTCCCAACAACCTTCCACTTATTTTGGTCCTCATAAAGCAATAAAAACTTGTCCAGAGCCCAGCATGGTGGCACATGCCTGTAATCCCTCTGACTCAGGAGGTTGAGGCAGAAGGATCACAAGTTCAAGGCCAGCTTGTGCAACTTAGTGAGCCCCTACCTCAAAAGAATAAAAAGGGGGCTGGAGCGGCGGCTTAGTGGTTACGGCACTTGCCTCGCACACGTTGAGTACACAAGTTCAAACCCCAGCACCACATACGCAACAAAGTGTCAGAGGAATGAAAGTCACATGAAAAACTAAACAAAGGGGCTGGAGTAATGGCTCAGTGGTTTCGGTGCTGCACAAGGACCCGGGTTCAAACCCCAGCACCACATATACAACTAAGTGTTGGAGCAACTAAGGCCATGTGAAAAATTCAATAAAGTTGTTTCTCTCTTAAAAAAAACTAAATAAAAATTGCTTCTCTCTCACTGTCCTTCTCTCTTAAAAACAAAAAATAAATAAATAAAAAGGACTGGAGAATTTTTGTGAGAGCCAGTCTACAAAAGAAAGAGCCGGTGATGCAGAAAGACAGGCTTTGGTCATTTACTCCCAAACGTGCCGTCCAAAGTGCTTTCTCCTCTTGTCCTTTGGCCTGTTTGAATTTCAGTTATCTATTTAATTCTCAAAGTTATATATATGTATATATATGTATATATATATATACATATATATATATGTAGCATTTGTTGACACAACAGATGATTAAGGCACACAGCTTTCTCCATCTCAGGGCAACACCAACACTCTATACACACATATACTACATGTATGTATCTATATAGATATATATAATTTGCTTTACAAGGAAACTTTTTAGCATTCACAAAAAAATGTGATTGGTAGTAAAAGACACAGAATGTTTACTTAAAAATAATTGTGGGGCTGGAACAATGGCTCAGTGGTTGAAGAACTTGCCTGGCATTTCTTTAAAAAAAATAAATTCAAATGTAAAGAAAAAACAAAATGTAACTATTTTTTAAAAGAGAGAGTGAAGGGCTGGAGTGGTGGTTACGGCGGCGCTTGCCTGGCATGCATGAACACACGAGTTCAAACCCCAGCACCACGCACACAACGAAGTGTCTGAGGAATGAAGGTGACATGAAAAACTAAATAAAGGGTTTGGGGATTTAGCTCAGTGGCAGAGCACTCGCCTAGCACGAGCAAGGCCCGGAGTTCGATCCTCAGCCCTGAAAAAAAAAAAAAAAAGAAAACAGAAAAACTAAATAAAAATATCCCCCCACCACACTGTCCCCTCTTTCTTTAGGGAAAAAAAAAAGGGAGAGAATGGGAGACAGACAATCAATGTTATGTACTGTTTTCATCAGGCCTTTGTTTCTCTGACACTTAATTGTATATGTGGTGCTGGGGTTTGAACCTGGGTCCTTGCACATGCCAGGCAAGAGCTCTAATCACTAAGCCACTGCTCCAAGCCCCCTTGAATTTCTTTATAGTCGAAATATACAATCTGGAGATGGCACATTCCTTACAATCAAAGAAGGGGTCTTGAAATCTCCTAAGCTTGCATACCCAGTTTTTTGTTGTTTTTTAATTCATTAAATATGGACTTACAATTAGGAGGGAATCATTATCAAACAATCAAGAACAAATGTATAATGACAGAGCAAGCCAAGGTTGATGCCATTCCATGGTTTCCTCCCTTGGGTTCCCCATGGTTCCATGTTTCCCCCTATTAAACTCCAGTGTTAAATGGACTTCTCATGGAAGCTGAAGGTTCCCCTCTGAGTTGATTCCCCCATACTCTCTCCCTCCAGTCTCCTTGATATCCTTCCTATTCCCTTCCTCCCTCCATGCCCTCCTCCCTATGTCCCCCAGCATCCTAGGCAAGGTTCCCTCTGCTCATGTAAAAATTCATACATGTTGAGATTATTATTAGCTTAGCCATCTATCATACTGTTTCCAGTTGTATTCTAGCTTCCAGAAATGAGAGAAAACATTCAGCCCTTGTGTCTCGGAGTTTGGGATATTTCACTTAGCATAATTTTTTCCATCTCCATCCATTTGGCTGCAAATGCCATAATATCATTTTTCTCTAATAGCCAAGTAGAATTCCATTGTGTCAAAGCTTTTGAATTCACTCTTCAAGTGAGGGGCATCTAGGTTGGTTCCATAATTTAGCTATAGTAAATTGAGCTGCTATAAACATTGATGAAGCTGTATTTCTATAATACGCCAATTGTAGCTCTTTTGGGAAGATAGCCAGGAGTGAGATAGCTGGGTCATAAGGCAGTTCCAGCCCTAATTTTTTGAGGAGTCTCCATGCTGCTTTCCAGAGTGCATACCCAGATTTTTGGATACTGTAATTAAAAAGAAGCATTATGACAAAAAGAGTAAAAATAATAAAAGGGCTGGAGATGTAGCTCAGTAGCAGAGTACCCCTGGGTTCAATCTCCAGTAGCTCAGGGGTTAAAAGTTGTCCTGAGAGAAGGCTAACCATTTTATGATTACTCTTACTTAATTCTCATTAAATACTATGCAATAGATACTCAATATTCATCATAACTTACCTATGAAGCTATGTTTAGATTGTACACTAAACAATGAGTATAACTATATACACAGCTACAAGGAATATATATATATCTCACCCACCCTTTCTCAGAAAGTTACTGGAGGATGTGCTCCACCAAATAAGGTAGTAAACCAGGAAAGAAAACATGAGATATGGGAAAGAGGAAGAAGCACAAAACACACGGGAGCATAATAAATGGAAGTCCCAGGATTTGTCCACTCTACAAATAATCATTGCGTCTCCCCTCCAGGCCAAGCACTATACTAGAGACAGGGTGATTCACTGTGAACAAAACACAAAAATCTCTGCATTTGTGGAACTCTAATGCCACTAATATGACACATTAGAAGGCAATAAATGTTATGGGAAGTAAAAACGAGGAGCCAGGTGTGGTGGCACACACCTGTAATCCCAGCAACTCAGAAGGCTGGGACAGGGGATCACCAAGTTCAAGGCCAGCCTCAGCAATTTAGTGAGGCTCTAAGCAACTTAGTGAGAGCCTTCCCAAAATAAAAAATTTAAAAAGCTGAGGATGGGGCAGGAGAGGTGGCTCAGCGGTAGAGCGCTTACCTGGTGTGCATGAGGACCTGGGCTTGATCCCTAGCACCATATACATAAGTAAGTGGAGGAAAAACACAGTAAATAAATAAATCTCTTAAAAAAAACAAAACAAAACAACTAAGGACATAGCTTGGTGGTAAAGCCCCTGGGTTCAATCCCTAGTGCCCTCCTCCAAAAAAGAAAAATAAGGTAAATACACCATGGGAGTGCCCAGTACAGAAGAATAGTTTTGAATTTTTCTGGTCTGTCTGCTCATTTGGGGGGGGTAGAGATTACACCCGTGGGTGCTCTATCACTGAGCTGTATCTCCAGCTCTATTTTTTATCTTGAGACAAGGCCCAGGCTGACCTTGAACTTATGATCTTACTGCCTCAGCCTCCCCAGTCTCAAGGATTACAGACATGTGCCACCCCAGCTCAGAGGCACAACTTTTTTTTAAGAGGGAGGAACAGTGAAAGAGAGAAAATCAATTTTATTTATTCTTTCATGTGATCTTTGTTGCTCTGACACTTCCTTGTGTACGTGATGCTCTGGTTTGAACCAGCATCTTTGTGCATGAAAGGCAAGCACTGTAACTGCTGAGCCAGCACTCCAGTCCCCAGAGGTACAAATTTAAATGGTGAGGAGAAATATCGGGATAAGAACTGTCAGCAAGGAGCACCCAGATCCAAGTGGATCAGGCTTCCAGAGTACTCCTGAAAATTTTAAATTGGCCACAAGGAAATTGAATTGAGGCTGGGTGCGGTGGCACATGACAGTAATCCCAACGACTTGGGAGGCTGAGGCAAGAGGATCACAAGTTGAAGGCCAACCCCAGAAATTCAGTGAGATCCTGTGTCAAAATAAAAAATAAAGCACATGTGTGATCAAAGCAACTTGGGAGGCTGACAGGAGGATCATAAGTTCAAAGCCAACCTCAGCAACTTAGCAAGACCCTGTCTCAAAACATAAAAAGGGCTGGAGATGTGGCTCAGTGGTAAAACACTCCTGGGTTCAATCCCCACATTATGGGACAAAAACTGAGTTGAATCGAGGAACTCATAGGGCGATGAGAAAAAAAAACCCAGAATAGGTCTATGAAAAAGGAAGCACAATCACAGTCCACGCTTCCTTTCCATCCTCTCTGCTGCGTGAGATATTTACAGTCATGCTCATATACACTCATTCATCACACTCCGTCTGGACAGGAGGCAGAGGGCTCAGTGAGCATGAGAGCTAAATCCTCACCTTCAACAGAAAGGAACAGGTAATGACCACAAATGAGGGATAAAGACAGAAAAAAGTATCAAGATTTTATCTAGAAAAGTAGACATAGCCAGGAGTGGTGGCACCTGCCTGTAATCCTGGCAACTTGGGAGGCTGAGACATGAAGATCCCAAGTTCAAGGCCAGTCTCAACAAATTACTTCAGCAACTGAATGAAACCATGTCTCAAAATAAAAAATGAAAAGAGCTGGGGACGTAGCTCAACGGGAAATTGCTCCTGCATTCAATCCCTAGTTAAAAAAAAAAAAAAAGACATAACTGGGTTCAGTGACACACGCCTGCAATCCCAGAGATTGGGGAGGCTAAGGAGAGAAGATCTCAAGTTTGAAGCCAGCTTCCACAATTCAGTGAAACCCTGTCTCAAAAAATAAATAAATCAGGCCGAAGTGGTGGCTCAGTGGTTACGGAGCTTGCCTGGCACACGGGAGGACCCAAGTTCAAACCCTAGTACCATGTACACAACAAAGTCTTGGAGCAACGAAAGCCACATGAAAAACTAAATAAAATTCTCTCTTAAAAATAACAAATAAATAGGATTGGGACATAGTTTAGTGGTAAAGTGCCCCTGGGTTCAATCGCTGGTAAAACACACAAAATCCAATGAATGTTTTCAAATAACCCCTATAAATGTAAGCACATAAGGGTTTTCTTTCTTTTCTCATTGATGATCAAACCCAAGACTGCACATATGGGGCAAGCAATCTCCTCTGAGCTGCACACCCACCCCCTAATTCACATACGGTAAATGCATAAAAAATCGTCTGGAAGGAAATACAGCACTGACTTCCACCGGGGAGCAGACGGGCTTCTTTTCACTTTTTCCTGTTCAAGTCTGTTGTACCAACACACGGTCATGTGGCTCTTCGGTAATTCACCAAGAAATGGAACGGAGGAGGGACTTGAGAAGTCAGGTAGTGAACGGGGCAGCCCACTGCAGCAGCGGGCAGAGATGTAAAGGGTACCTCCTCTAAGATGCAACCTTACTGGCAGCCTCAGGGAGCAGGTGAAGGGAGAGGAGGCTGCTGCCCTGAAGCAGTTGAGCAGGCTGGAGCAAGAGCAGTTCTCATTTCTGCGAGGACCCAGACCCAGCCCAGCCAGGCATCCCTTCTTAGCTCTGGAGCGGCAGGACACCCATGTGGGTCAGTTCAGGCTGCCTATTCCGGGGACATAGTCTCACCTGGCCCAGCACAGTTCACGAGCACCCCACCTGGAGGAAGGAGAGTGCTGCTGTCCATAGCTGAAGGGTGTTCCTGGGCCAAGGAAGCAGGGGTTTGGCCTGACATTGTGAGGTCATGGAGGCTGTCTGATGTGTACAGAGCTGGCTGCATTTGGCCTGTGCCGCTTTACACATTCCTCATTGATTCCCACAGCCCTTGCAGCACAAGGGGAGAACAGGGCTCAGCAGTTAGCAACCTTACCCAAAGTCTCACAGCTAGGCTCCTGGATACCTGCTGCCGTGTAACCAAGTTTCCCAGAATAAGAGACATGCATTGTTCTCAAGGTTTCTGGGACTCAGAAGCCCAGGAGTGGCCCAGCTGGGTGGTATGGCTCAGGCATCTTGATAACAGCCAGGGGTGAGACAGCTGAAGGCTTGAGCCACCCCGGAGGAACCACTTCCAGAAAGTCTCATTCCTCCAGTAGTGTGCTGGGGCCCTCTGTTCCTTTCACATGAGCTGCTCCACAGAACTAGTGTCTGTCTTCATGCTGTGGCAGCTGGCTCTCCCCAGAAGTGATCCAAGAAAAAGACGTTAGATCCAAGCTGGACGCTGCAGTGCCTTTTTTTTCCTTTTAGGTGAGTATACTGGGGATTGAACCCAGGGGTACTTTACCTCTGAACTACAACCCCCTTCACCTGTTTTTTTTTTTTTTTTTTGGTTAAGAGAAAGAGGGACAGTGAGAGACAATTTTATTTAGTTTTTCATGTGGTTTTCATTACTCTGACACTTGTGTACATGGTGCTGGGGTTTGAACCTGCATCTTCATGTATGCCAGGCAAGTGCCAGAACCGCTGAGCCACCACTCCAGCCCCACCTTTTTTTTTTTTTAAGAGAGAGGGACAGTGACACTTCATTATGTACGTGGTGCTGGGGTTTGAACCCGTGTACTCACGTGTACCAGGCAAGTGTTAACTGCTGAGCCACTGCTCCAGCTCCCAGCTCTTTTTCGAAACAGGGTCTCACTAAGTGCTGAGGAGGTCTGGAACTTCCCATTCCCCGTCTCAACCTCCCATGTAGTTGGGATTACAGGTGTGCACCACCATGCCCAGCCACAGTGCTTTTCTTAACCTAACCTCAGAAGTGACTCGCCACATCTAACATGTCCATCATCAGGAGGAGCGTCATGGGCCAGCCCTAGCCAGGGGCAGTGCAGGAGTCCCACCTACTAGCACTGGCGAAGAGATGAGCAATGAGAATACAGAAGGGAGGTCCACACCCCACAGATTTTGCAAGCCAAAAGGCAGTGCTTGATTACCAAGTCCCGCAAGAGCTGCACCAGCAGAGCCCCACTGCTTTATATTTTAGACTCTCATGCAGCTACTTGGCAGGGTCTGGAAAAAGGATCACAAGGGGCAAATGAGGAGGCAAGGACACTAGCTAGGGTGCAGGTAGGTGAGACGAGAGGCCTTTTCAAACAACAGCCTCTGACCCTTGTCCCTGGTCACCATGCCCAAGGCTCCCAATATGCACATTTCTTTTTCAGAGAATCAGTTTTGTTTAGTTTTTCATGGGATTTTCATTACTCTGACACTTCGTTGTGTACGTGGTGCTGCGGTTTGAACTTGCATCCTCACGCTTGCCAGACAAGTGCCGTAACCACTGAGCCATCGATCCAGCCCTCCCAATATGCATTTTCTGGTGGTTGCAGATGCACAGAGGGAGGAGAGATGATAAAGTGACCCAGTGATTTCCAAGCTACCTGGGTGAATTCACACCCTCCCTGTAGACTGCACCAAGTAAGAGTCAGGAAATAAGTTGTGTGAGATCTCAGGCACCTAACTTGCCCTCCCCAAACCACAACTTTCCCAACTGTAAAATGGGCTGATTTGAAAATGGACTAAAGTCTCAAAAGCTGAGAACATCCAGTTGATAAGAAGGTAGGGGAACAAGCACCTTCCTGTACAGATCATAATGTGGAATGTCCTTTTTTAGTTTTGGGGGTTTTCAGCGCTAAAACCTGGATGCAACTAGCATCTCCTTTACACCTGAGCAGGGACACTCCCGCCTGGGTCCTTCTCTCTAGAAGGTATTTAAGCCAGAATAGCCTCTCCCAAGATGTACACCACCGGGCATGTAATTGTTATGACAGAAAGGGTGGATTAAGGCTCCTACCCTGCTGACCTCAATAAAAGGGAAACCAGCCTGGGTCTGTGAGCCCAGTATAATCACCAGTGTCTCTAAACATGGAAGAGAGAGGCAGAAGAGGCAGGGTGGGAGTGACAATGTAGGCAAGTCTTGCTGGCCACTGCTGGGCTTGTAAAAGGAAAGGGTCACACAGTCTTTATGAAATGGAGGACACCTCTGCAGACTTACCCCCAGCCCTTGACTTGAGCCCCCCGAGACCCACTCTAGAACCATGAACCCTGAGCTCCCACTGTGTTAAACTGGCTTGTAGTGATTTGTTAAAGCAACAGAAGGCCCTTCTCGTGACTTCCTGGGGCCACACAGGGACAAGGTGGCTACAGGGCCAAGAGGAGCACCCTAAAGGATCTGGGTCACCAGACCATCAGTTCCCACCCTCAAGCAGTCCTCAGCAAGGGTGCAGTGAGAACTTGTTATTGTCACAGAACACCCATGTTTGCAGAAGGGACCAGACACCTTTCCCAACCGAGGCAGATCCACGCACTCCCACCTGGGAAGCGCAATCCCACTGGATGAACCAAACTGTGGCAGCGCAGGATCAGGCTGGAAGGGGACGAGAGATGACAAAGTGACCCAGTGATTTCCAAGCTACCTGGGTGAATTCACTGCTGACTACGGGGCTGGCAAGGTCAGGAGAGGGATGCGGGGAGTAGCCCTCCGTCCATCCTCCTGGTCCGTGGTCCGCACTCCAGATGCGCACCCTTGAGTCTCAGGCTGGGTCAAGCCCGGGAACCATCCGGAGTGAGAACAGGGGCGCAGCAGGGTCTGCCACCATCATTGGCCCCAGCAGAGACCCCCACCCAAGCAGCCCTCCCTGGACGGCCCTCTACCAGGATCCTGCGGGCCTTGGGGACCTCTAGGCGGGGGCCCAACCCGCCTGCTGCTGCTGCCCCCGCTCGCTTGCCTGACCCTCGGGTTAATACTCCCCACCCCAACAGGTCTCTCTGGCTCTGGAGACCGCGCATCACTCCGCCACCACCTGCCAGGTACCCTGGGACCCTTGAGGCCCAGAGGTAAAAGGATTGTGTCGCCGTCATGTCTCCAACCCACACTGGAGGGACTGCTGCGCCCGGACGGCCACCAGGCGGCACTCGTGGGCCAAGTGCTGGCCCCACGCACACCGGACAAAACAAGCCGCCTCCGCCCGGTGTCTTGGAACACCTGCTCTGCATCCTACCCTGCTCCACTCCCCAACAGTGACTCAAAGGGCACACAAGTGTCGCCGACCCCAGTCCACACCCAACACACGGGCAAGCTGGTCGCAAAGCCACTGGCTGACCCATGCGCACCGCACCCTTCCATTTGCAGCCCTCCAGCTCCTTCGTGGACTGGGGGGGGGGGGTCGCCAGGGGTCGGGGCACTCGTGCTCAATGAGGAGTGTCTCCGTTTGGGAACATGGGGAAGCCCTGGAGGATGTCGGTGCAACGGTGCCCAGGAAAAGGTTGAGCTTAGGGCCACCGAACTGCACAGTTAAGAATGGGTAGAATGGCAAATTCACCCAGCGTAATGGAGTTCCCCTGAAATCCCTGCGGCTGGGAAGCCAAGGCAAGGACCGAAAGTTCACGGCCTGCCTGGGCAATTTAGGGAGACCCAGTCTCAAAATTAATATAATAATAATAGTAATAATAACAACGGGCCAGGGATGGATGGAGCTCAGTGACAGTGCACGCCTGGGTTCAATCCCCATTACTGTTAAAAAAAAAAAAGTACATTTTGTATTTTATAATTAAAAATTTTAAAACCCAGCAGCAATAAAATCCAAACCCCTAGGCAGGGCATCCCTCTCCACACCACGGAGGTGTTTGTTCAACCCCCCCCCCACACACACACCCCTCTGACCTTGCTGGGGCAGTTACCTTTGCCTGAAAGTCTGTCACACCCACATTCAGGAGGGCCCTTCCTTCACACTCTACCCAGAGAGGCAACATGAAGGAATGGAGCAGGGTGGGCCAGGGCCAATTTTTTACCCCCTGGTGCTGGGAATGAAACACAGGGCCTGGCACATCCTAAGAAAGGACTCTACACTGAGCTACATCTCAGCCCCTATCCAGCTCTAGGACTTGGTGCTTCAGTTTACCAGGAGAGAAACAGGAATGACAAATTGGCCTTCTCTTGGATTTTTTTTCCCCCCAGTACTAGTAATTGAACCCAGGGACACTGTTCTCTGAGCTACATCCCAGTCTTTTTAATGTTTTGAGACAAGGTGTGAGTTGCCCTGCTGTCCTTGAACTTGCCATCTTCCTGCCTCACCCTCCCCAGTTTGGGGTTACAGGCATGCATCACCGCGCCCAGCTTCCTCATTGGATTTCTGGCACAAGATTGGAATGAGTCAACACCAGTAAAGTGAGGCCTGAAACCAGGTGAGGGAGGGACACTCTCACCTGCCTCTGGTGGCCACAGTGAGCCCTGATGGACAGGCCCCGCATGGTGCACATGCACAATCGTCTCCCAGCCCTGGGCACATCACAGGTGTGGGCCAGCCACATGCTGATGGGCATGTGGCTGTGGGGCAGGCTCAGGCATCCCTGCAACCCGCAGCTCTTGGGTGGCAGGGATCCCGCAGGCTCACTTTCTTGGGCTGACCTAGAATCATGTGTGCTGAGACCTGGTCCCCCTGTGCCCTGCCCCACCAGGTGTTCTCCCCTGGCCACCTGCCCTGCAGTCCAGGTGGAGGCCCAAGGCTGTTTTTATTGCTGTGGCCTGAAGACCTTTCCTTTAATGGCAGCAATAGCATCCTGGCACCTGGCAAGTTTTCCTGAAGCTTCCTGCACCAGGAAAAGACTTATCACATAAAAGGGCATGGCATCACCTATCCCAGGACCCAAATGGGGACAAAGTCAAGACACCATCCCTAGACTTGACATTCCATGTCACAGCCATCCCCAGGGCCAGGAAGGCCCCAAAGCCTGCCCCTCTTGAAGCTTTTCAGGGAGCCTGACGGCCCACATTACCCCAGGGGAGGAAGCCTCGGGTGTGCAGGACAAGCAGCACTGAGCAGCAGGCAGAGCTGCAGGACCCAAAGGCAGTGGTGAGACCCCAGCTCCCCAGCCCCGAACACCACGGCAAGGGAGGCTGCTCAAGTCAGGTCGGGGACCAGGCTGCTGAGATGAGGCCAAAGGAGTGGAGCCTTGACTACTCCCAGGGGTGGTGGGACTGAGGCCAGGGACAAACCACTGGGGGTCCTGGCCTAGCTAGGGGCCCCCTCAGTACTGGGTGACCTGGGGCCCCAAGCCAGTGTGGACACCCTCATAAAGGTCAGAACAGAGTGCTTGGAGCTAGGCCTTGGGCCTCCCACTGCCCACTCAGCTCAGAGGCAGCGAGTGAACTTTTGAACCCATCCCCTATCACTGTGCCCAGATCCTTCCTGCAGTCCTCCAACCCACACTGAAGGGTTTCCTGCCACTTCCAGACCTCAGAGAGGTCAGCCAGACCAGAGTGGGGCCCCTGAAGGAATCCATTTCTGGCCCTAAGACACAAACATCTTTCATGAGGCCCCAGGGCAAGCAACCCTGCTGCAAATGCAAGCAAAACCCAGAGACAGGTGAGTCCTGCTGGCTGCGCGTTTATCCAAGCACTGCCTCCAAGGCCGCCTGAAGCTCCCAACTCGCTCTCTGGAGACCAGCTCCCCCGACTGCCCGCCATGTCAGGGTCCAGCTAGGGCGGGGCATCCTCTCCGGCCGAGGTCCTTGCTTATGGCCTGGCTTCCTCTGCCTGCCACACCAGCTCACCAGAGATGTAGGTGGCCTGGACATGGAGGGCATCGTCGAGCACCACGAAGTCTGGGGCACAGAGGGTGAGAAAGGGTGGAAATGGGAACACCCAGTCCCATCTCGTTATTCCCCCCACAACTGAACCTAGTGGGGAAACTGGAGCCCAGGGATGTGACTCATGCAGGACACCCTGACCCAGCATAGACTGGCACTAAGAATTTCAGCTCCCCACAGGGACAAGGGATAGTGCTCCCTGCAGCCCTCACCTGGCCTTATCTTGGATGCCAGAAAGCCTGGCCAATGGGAAAATACAGCCAGAGAGAGGCTGTGGCAGGCGATATTACCAGGGAGCTGCCAGGAAGACCTCCTCACCTGGGCCATGACCCAGCCCTGTACTGGGCCTCTCCTGTGTGGAGCCTCACCTGCATCAGCACCGAAGTCCAGGCTCCCCTTGCTCTTCTCCAGCCCCAGCAGCTGGGCTGGGTGCAGGGATGCAGCCTCCAGGGCTGCCTCCACACTGCAGCCTGCTAGGGATACAGCTTGGTAATGCCCCACAGCCCCTCCCTGACGCCCAGCTCCAAGCTCCTGGTTTTAGGCTTAGGAGCAAGGGAGGACAGCACTTGCTGCTCTCTTCCCCCACCCAGTTACCAACCCCACCTGCAGGAATTGGGATCCTCTCCTTCCTAACAAAGCACTCTGATCCCATATGCCCACAGGAGTCTCCACATTCTCCTGGCCCCAGGGAGGAGCCCCTACATGCAAGCGATACCTAGGCCCACCATGCCACCCACCCAGCAGCTACCCAGGGCTCTGCCCTCTGCTCCCCTATCTAAGAGGTCATGGCCATGTCCTGCCTCCTAGGCTGTTCCCTTGTAGCTCCTTGTCCCTAGCCCACCTACTCTAAACAGCAGGCTGGACCTGATGCCCACAGCTGCCACACCACCACCCAGCCTCTCCTCACCTTCCATGCAAAGGCCCTGCACAGAACTATCCCAGGGGCCCTCAATGCCACTCTTGCCCCTCACACCCCACCTTCCATCTGCACTCTGCTGAGGAGTCCCACTGTCCCACAGGGTTGGGCTTTCTGCAGGTAGCATGAGGGGCTCTACTCCTTCCAGGCTGTGGCTTCACTCCCTATCACCCTGACTGGAGTGACCTGTGAGCTCCCCGCAGGGCCTTGACTACTTTCCCAGTGTCCAGTCCATCCCCGGCAACTCCCCCAACATGGGCAGATGAAGGATGCTGTCATAGGACTCCCTGATACCAACTCCCCTCCCAGAGGCACCCTGTTCTTAAGACACAGGCATGCTGGCCTCCTGACCTGTGGCCTGCAGAAAATGCCGAACGCAGACGTCCATTGGGGCTATGCTGCCACACAGCGTCTTGGTGCCTGAAGAGCGGAGAGGCCATGCTCTGGGGCGACTGTGGGCCTGAGGACCCAGCAGGGAAGCAGAGGATACCCAGGTTTTTGTCCCCCTGCCCAGAGGGGCTGAGAGGCTGTTTTCCTGTGGGCATGGGAGTCACTCACCTGCCACATAGGCTGTTAACCCATCCACCTCCACATCCTGCTGTCCCAGTGTGTGACGCCCATCGCCCAGGCCCAGGGCAGGGACAGCATCAGTGACTAGCACCAGCCCTAGAGGAGGAGGTGCTTCAGGACCTGGCCGGTGCCTGCCTGCCACCCTGCCTGCCTACCACCCCTCCTGCCCCGAGGCTCACCCTGGGGATGGGCCCTGTGGGCGATGCGCAGGGCCGCGGGGTGAGTGTGTATGCCGTCAGCAATCATCCCGTAGAAGATGCAGCGCCCAGGGGGCAGCCGGTCGCTGGTCAGGAGCCCCACAATGCCGGGGTCACGGTGGTGGAACTGGGCAGGCAGGAAGGGATGGCCGAGTGAGGGCAGCACCTACCAAGTCCGCACCCACCCAGGGGCTGGGGCAGCACTCACAGGCAACATGGCATTGAAGAGGTGAGTGATGAAGGTCGCCCCACTCTGCACTGCCACCTCTGCAGCCTGCAGGTCAGCCACCGAGTGCCCTGCACAGAGTACCTGGGTTTAGACTCTGCTCCAGCAGCAGGCCCCACCCCACAGGCGGCCCCCTCACCTAGGGAAACACAGATGCCCTGCGCTGTCAGTGCCTGGATCACTTCATGGCTGCGGCCCAGTTCAGGGGCCAGTGTCACAATGCGGACGTTGTCCAGGGGACCATAGGTGGTCAGCACATCATGGAAGGCATGGGACTCAAAAGAGCGCAGGTGGGCCTCAGGGTGTGCACCCCGCTTCTCCTGGCTGATGAATGGGCCCTCAAGGTGCACCCCTGGGGGAGGAGATGAGGGCAATTCCAGCAAGCACCCCCATCCTACCATCCCACATAGGCCCCTTATCCCTGCACGCCCTCCCTCCCTCACCATCTGGCCATCTGCAGTGTAGGGTTCTCCCAGGATGGGGGCAGGGGAGTCAACCACTCACCGAGGACCCCTGCCCCATGGGGACCACCATTCTTCACAGGAATCTGAGGTAGGACCTGGGAGGAACCAGCTGTTAAAGCACCCCACAGCCCAGAGCCCAGAGATCCCAAGGAGAGGTCACTGCCCTACTCAGCCCAGCTCCACTGGCCATCCCCACCCTCTGGAGTTAGAAGATGGTCAAGGCCCACCTAGTGGTAAAGAACAGGAAGAAATCACAGCCTGCCCAGAAGACCAAGAGTCCTGTGCACTCCTAGGCCACAAGGGCAGGAGCATGGGTGCCAAGGGCCCCAACTCTCAGGGTGGCCTCCATCCAGCAGGCTGTGACCACAGCCTCCCTGAGTGGTGAGGCCACGAGGGCAGGAGCATGGGTGCCAAGGACCCCAACTCTCAGGGTGGCCTCCATCCAGTGGCCTGCAGTGACCACAGCCTCCCTGAGCAGCAAGGCCAAGGGGCAGGAGCAGGGCCATGCAGAAGCAGGGTCTCAGAAGCCTGAGAGCAGGTAGGGACAGAGCTTAGCACTCATGGACCAGTCCACACTGTGATCAGGAAGGTCACAGGACTGGGAGGAGTGACAGTGCTCAGGACACATCTCAGGGGCCAAAAGGTCAGCCAGGTGACTCAGCCCAGACATGCTCCTCCCACCCTGGCAAGGGCTTTCCAAAGGTCATAACTTTGCAAGAGTCCCTGGGCAAGGACGGACCTGCAACCCACCAGGTCCCCCCCCCCCCAACAGAGCGATAACCCCACCCTCCCCCAGAACTCCCCACCCCAAACAAAAGTGAAGTTTGACTATTTTTTTCTGGTGCTGGAGATCAAACTCAGGGCTTTGAGCACAACATAGGGGGACCCTGTCTTCAAAATTTTAAAGGGGTGGTGGTGCTGGGAATGTTGCTCAGTGGTAGAGCACCACTAGGTTCAATCCCCAGTACTGCTTAAAAAAGACCTTGAATCCAAGGGAACAAAGAGGAAGAGGGAGGGCAGGTAGACTGAAAGCTAGGCAAGTGGATACTGGACAGATTTAGGCGGCCACACAATGGGAAAGGACCCCATGGGCTCAGGCCCTGCAGTGCCTGGTGCTGCAAAAAAAATGGGTTGTGGGGGGGTGGCTGACAAAGGAGTGTTAGAGAGCGGCTGGATCCCTGGACACCTGCTTCAAGTATGCCTGGCTGAGAGGGCCTCTGGGCAAGGGGCAGGTCAAAGGACAGCAGGAAAACAGGTAATTAAGTAGAAGTTTATGTCCTGAAGGCTTCTGCCAAGTCGCCAGATGGCCTGTTCCCTCTGAGCAGAAAAAGATGTCCATGCGGATCTGGTAAGCCTGAAATAGGACCCAGGAACTCTGACCTATGGGTGTCCCCAGAAGCCTGCTGGTGCCAGCCCTCAGCACACTCAGACTTCCCAGGCAGCAAGGAGCAGCTGATAGGAGGACTGAGCTGGAGGTGAGACACCTCTTGAGGGCAAAACAAAGAGCTGTCACTGACACCACTGGTCAATGAAAGGTCCAGAGGCAAGAATAGGATATTTAAAAAACAAGGAACAAGGATGGGGGGTGTTTGGCAAAACAAGCTCTTTAAATCATGTGAGCACCAACGTGAGACACCCAAGAGAAGCCAGGCACAGGGGTGCATGCCTATACTCCCAGCAGCTCAGGAGGCTGAGGCAGGAGGATTGCAAGTTTGAGGTCAGCCTCAGCAAGTTAGCAAGGTCCTAAGCAACTGTCTCAAATAAAAGGCCCTATCTGAAAATAAAAACTAAAAACTGGGCTGAGAATGTGGCTCAGTGGTAAAGTGCCCCTGGGTTCAATCCCCAGTAACCCCCTAAAAAAAAAAAAAAGAAAGAAAGAAAAAAAAAAAAACACAAGAGAAAGTAAAAGAATGGGCCCAGGAAGCCCAACAGTGGACTATTGAGACTCCTATAGCATGATGACATAGAAATAGGGAAAAAGTCACCAAGGAAATAATTCAAGAAAAACAAGGGGGCACAGTGGTGGACACCCGTAATCCTGGCAGCTCGGGATTGCAATTTGGCCAGCCTGGGCAACTCAGTGAGAGCCTATCTCAAAATTTTTTTTTTTAATTTTGTTTTTAAGGGCTGGGGATGTGGCTCAGTGGCAGAGCACCTGCCTAGTAAGCGCATGGCCTTACTCCTGGTACAGCCCCCACACAAAAAGCAAAGTCCCAAAGAATGGGCACCAAAACAGATGCGTGTCTCCTGTCCTCGCAGCACCTGACACCTCAGACCCAGGGACAGAGAAAAGCTC
Source organism: Aplodontia rufa (assembly GCA_004027875.1). NCBI lineage: Eukaryota > Metazoa > Chordata > Mammalia > Rodentia > Aplodontiidae > Aplodontia > Aplodontia rufa. The sequence goes on along the minus strand of PVKS010003160.1, from coordinate 89,558 downwards.
CCACAAGCTTCCAGACAGAAGAAAGAGGTCACTCACAAGGGATCAGGGATCCTATGGCTTCCGACTCTGCAGCACCCCTAGGAAGCTCAAAGACTGCACAGCACTGCCTGAAACTTCCTAGGGAGATCCCAGGGCCCTGAAGCCCCCACCACTCACAGCAATACAGCAAGACCTCATACATACCTCAGAGAAGAAAGAAGTGGAGCTCAGTGACACTCAGGAGTTTTGGGCTAGGAGTTGGCTCAGTGGTAGAGCACTTGCCTAGCATGAATAAGGCCCTGGTTCAAGCCCCGGCACCACCAAGAGAAAAACCCAAAAATTCTAGGGGAAAAGGACTTTTCACATAGGCTCTGACCCAGTCAAAACATGGATCTAGAGACTGAAGACAGTTTCAGTCCTTGCAACTTCTGACAACTAACCCTCCCATGACCCCTTTTCTGCCACTGGAGGATGCACTCCATGATGGCATAATCCCGTAAGGAAAGTGCAAGAGGATCCCTGGGCATGGGAGTCCCAGACGGAAAAGTAGATGCTGCCCCAGACAACAGCCAGAGCTGCAGAGAGCTGGAAGGCAAAACTCATGGAGCCCATGCTATGTCCTGAGAGGAAAAGTGCTAGCAAAAAGCTAAGAAGCTGGCTATTAAAAAACAAAAAGGCACTGGAGGGACACCAAGGCAGCTAGAGGGAGGGAGTGAGTATGGGGGTACCAACCCAGGGGGATCCTTCCACTTCCATGAGAAGCCCAACTACCACGGGGGTAAAATAGGGGGGAACATGGGACCGGGTGGAACCCAAAGGCGGGAGACCATGGAAGGGCATCAGCCTCAGCTTGCTCCGTCATTGAGCATTTGTTCATGATTGTATGGCAACGATCCCCTCCTGAATGTAAGACTTTAAAAAAAAAAAAAAAAGCAGAATACATTAACACCAGACAAGTAGTGTGCAGGTAAAAAAACATGACTCAGTTGGAATCAGACACAGTCCCCACAGCTGAGTTATGTAGCTGCTCTAACCAAAGTTACCATTTGGTAAGAATGAGAGACTGAAGCATATGAGAGAGGGCTAGTCCTCATCTTTCTTGGGGGGAAACAATAAAAACTGCCCCAAACTGGAAAACTGAGTAGGAATACTAGCCTACTTTCTAAATACGCAGGTGAACTCCTACAAAACAGCCAAGCTGAAAGTGACGGCATAGGGAGGGAATGGACTGGGGCAAAGGGCAGCTGCTGTTCCCGCAAGTCGTGTGAATATACACAGTTCACTGAAAATTTTAAAAAAAGAATTGCTGAGTGTTCCCAGTGTCAAGTCTGGAAGCCAAAGTAGTAGGACAGCAAGGAGAGAGGAAGACTCAAGACTGGAGCTAGAGGGAGCGAGGCAGCAAGCAGCTAGAAGAACCCAAGTATGGGGTCAACAAGAAGGCCCAGCTGTCACCCTGAGAACGTGCCCACCTTTAACTTGGCAGAAACTGAGAGTAATGTGAGCAAATCTGCCTCCTGGAAGGACAGCAAAAAGCAGGGCTAGAGGGCTAGAGCAGTGGATCAGCAGTTGGGAGTGCTTGCCTGGCATGCACAAGAATCCAGGTTCAATCCTCAGCACCACATACACAACAAAGTGTCAGAGGAACAAAGACCAGAATTTTAAAAATTAAAAATGAAATAGATTCTCTCTTTTTCAAAAAAAAAAAAAAGGCAGAGCTAAAGGAGACCCGAAAGCAGCAGGAGGTGTCAATGGAGCAGACCTTGACAATAAAGACCTGGCTAATGTCTGGCAAAGTAGCAATCCATTCCTACCAGGTGTGAAGGGGCCCCAGAGGAAGCTTGGGTACTTGATGAGGGAAGGGTCCTCTGGTTTCCATGATACTGGTATTAAGTTTTCACATCCCGAACATCAGCAGACAGCCCAAGTTCCTCATCCTGGATGAGTGTCTATAACACACCTGGCACAGGAAGCATTGAGAACATGTACGCACTGCTTGTGCCAGTCCCCCCACTAGGAAAGAGATGCCTACATCATGGCAGAAAGACTGGCAGCCGAGGCAAGGGCAGGGCCTCTGGAGGTGGCAGGAAAGGTGAGGAGACAGCAACGAGGGAGCGACAGATGAGCAAGAGAGCAAGGCATACCAGGCAGAGCTTGGGGGCAGGAGAGGGGATACCTGAAGCTGCTGGAATGTGCCTGGGGAGGGAGAACAGGCTCAGCAGGTAGCAGGGGAATGTTATGGGAGCGGAGACAGCAGATATCCGAGTCCTGTTATCTTGGAAAGGACCCAGAGCCCAAGAAAGCAGCTGGGAGAACCAGATACCTGACTGCAGCAGGACAAAGGAGTTTGGTTTTTGACATTTGTGTAATGGGAGAACTATGAGAAATTTCCAGAAACACATCTTAAACTGACATTTACTAAGTGCTTCATATGCACCAAGCAAAGCGTCCAATGACCCTGAGAGATGAAGCTGATTATTCTCATTCTAGTCTTGGGGAAACTGCTGTTCCTAGAAAAATACGTTTGTTCCAAGACTTTGCCTGATTCTGCATCCACACACATCCAGAAAGGGACCCACAGGTAGCCATACAGTCCTGCAGTGGACCCTGAACTAGAGGCCAAATGACAAAATAGGAATGGACAAGATTGATTATGGCTAAGTGTTCATTTACCAGTCTTACCAACCACATTACCGTTTTATAAGAGAACACCCATGTTTTTAAGAAAGAGTTAAGTATTATAGGGTAGAGAGGTGTGCCTATGCAACCTACCCTCAAATGGTCCTGAAAAAGACAGGAATACATGCAGGGAGAAGCAGCTTGAGACCAGCCCTTCAAAGGAAACTGGAATAAGGTCAAGGGAATTCCTTCCAGGAAAGAAGAAAGATGTCAGAAAGGGTGGGGAATGTAGGAGAGAGTAGGCAACACACACCGGGGGAGCAGTTCTCGCTGGAAGACATGTTCAAGTGAGTCACACCACAGGCAGGTGGAGGAAAATCTGACCCAAGACAATGGCTGTGGCAGTCTCCAGCAACCTTATTTCAGGAGGACTGGAGGCCGGAAGTGGGGGTGGGGTGGGGAGGACTGTGGCAGAGGATGCTGAGACAGCAAAGCGGGAACAGCTGCGGAGGCAGCCCAGAGACCAAGCAGAGGGACAGCTGATGAATGAAGAGGGGGTGGGGGCGCCCCACAACTAAGGGAGGAGAGGCCATAAGTGGAGCCAGAGCCAAGGGCCAAGGAGTGTGAGGGCAGAGGGGAGGGCAAGACACCTGAAAGTTAAGGGGCTGTCTGCTCCCAGGGCCCCCTTTACCTGAGGCCTGGCGCCTGACCTCACCTTATGATAAATCTCTGGTGGGGAAGTGACCAGGGTAGGGCAGAAAGAAGTGACACCGTGGGACAGGATCTTCCGGGCCACCAGGGCAATCCCCGAACCCACATTCTCTGTGGTCTTGGAGAAGTCGACACCAAATCCACCTGCGGCCACAGAAAACAAGAGGTGGCAAGGTGTTCGGGGCTCCTCCCCGGCGTCCCCGGCCCCGGCTCAGGCCGCACCGTTGATCTGCACGTCGATGAAGCCTGGGGCCAGGATGCAGCCGCCGCAGTCTCGCTGCTCATCGGCCGTGCGCCGCTCGTCGAAGAAGAGCTTCTCGGGGTCCAGGACGCGGCCCTCACGCACCCACAGATCCTCCCTGCGCACGGCGGCAGGCGTTCAGGCCGCGCGGGCCCCGGGACCCCGGCCGAGCCCAGCCCAGCCCGCCCGCCCCGCGCCGTCCCCCGCACCTGAGCAGCGCGCCGCCGCGCAGGATGCGGCAGTTGGTGAACTGGAGCACCGGAGCCCGCGCCGCGCCCTGCCCGCCGCGCATCCTGAGCCGCGGCTCCCGGCAGCCGGCGCCGCGCCACGTGACACTCAGCTGACTGGGGCGGGGCACGTGGCCGCCGCCCCACGTGATCCGTGCGCCGGCGCCGCCAGCCCCGCCCACACAAACACCGGGACACTGGGCTCTGGTCACATCCGACAACTTTATTCGATACAGCTGCGCTAGGGCCCGGCGGCCGGCGCTGCCTCGCCCCGCACCGGGCGCTGGGGGCGCTTCCGTCCGCGGAGTCAGAGAACCCACAGGCGACACGCTACTAAAGGGGGCTAGGGTCGGGAGACAGGCTGCTCCACAGACGCACAACAGGGCAACTTTTATAAATAAACATCCAGTGAGAGAAAAATGACAACTCTAATTCATCCTTATACACAGAGCACTCTAGGGCGATGGCCAGGGCCTGGATGGGTGATGAGTGGCCCGGACGTCCACGGCACGGGGCGGAGGGGGCCAGGCGGGGCAACAGACGATGGGCACTAGGACACTGCGCATTTACAAGACCAACTATAGTGGGGGCGGCTGCCCGTGCGTGTGTCAGGCTGTTCGTTCTGGAATGAGGAGGGGTGGTCTTTACATGGTGTTCTGTGGCTGGTGGCTCGAGGGGCTACTTTGTGGACAGGATGAGGGCCACGATGAGACCGTAGAGGCCAAGCACCTCTGCGAAGATGAGGATAAGGATCATGCCCACAAACAGCCGGGGCTGCTGCGCAGTGCCCCGCACACCGGCGTCCCCCACAATGCCAATGGCAAAGCCAGCTGCCAGGCCGCTCAGGCCCACACTCAGGCCCGCACCCAGCTGGAGGAAACTCCTGGGGGAGAGAAGAGACACAGGGCCGTTAGCAGCCTGCCTACCAGGGATGACCACCAGGCAGGGCACTCCCCACACTCACCTGTAGAGGGTGATGTTATCATTCAGGGAGTTGGCGATAAGGACTGCCACCACCAGGCCGTAGATGGCAATGATCCCAGCCATGACCACCGGGATGATGGATTTCATGATCATCTCCGGCCGCATGACAGACATGGCCGCGATGCCGGTGCCGCTCTTGGCCGTGCCATAGGCGGCACCCAGAGCTGTGGGAGGGAGGTAAGATGAGCCAGGAACCACTGCAGACAGCTTCAACACAGCTGAGGGCTCCACAAGTTAGCACTCACCTGGGAAACGGAAGGAACCAGAGGGGCACAAGGGCCTCGAGGAGGAACAGCCACACCTAGCACCATTCACCCCTTTTCTTAGGCTGAGTGCCCAGTCCACCTCTCCCTCTTGCAGTAGCCCTGTGGCTGGCTGGGATTCTGGCTCTGCTGTGACACCTTGCACTCCCGGGGACTGCCTACTACCTCAGACACCCCAGTCATACCAGGAAGAGGCAGCTGAGGCTCCAAAAGCCTTGCTTGAGATTCTAAGTATCTTTGTCCCACCTGAAGTCCCAGCACTTCCTAGTCAAGAAAGGTCTGGAAAGCCACAAGTGGACTACTGCTCCGCAGCCCAGATGCAGGTGCAGGGTAGTCAATCCGCCCTTGCACTATTACCCATGGATAAGTGCTGAGGTCTGACCTGGGCATACAGCTCAGCGGCAGTGTGCTTGCCTTGCCCATGTGAGGTCCTGAGTTCCATCCCCAGTACCAGGGGTAAAAAGCTTAATCTTCACCAGACACCTGTAATTCCAGCCGCTGGCTAAGGCAGGAGGATCAAAAGTATGAGGCCAGCCTGGACAAGATAGAAAGACTCTATCCCCAAAATAAAAAATGGGCTGGGGGATACAGCTCAGTGGTACAGTACCCCTAGCACCCATGGATTCAACTGCCAGTGCCTAGCCCTGCTGCTGGACATGACATCAGGGTCAGGAGTAGCTGACCTGGCAAGTCTTGTCCTCCAGGCCACAACTTCTGGACTTACCACCCAAATTCCCACTACTCCAGCCTCTAAACTGGCTGCTAGGAGGGACTGGGCTTTGCCAAAAGGGCAGCTTTCAATACCCCATGCCACCCAGCAGGTCCTGAAGCCTGTGCAAGAGACCAGCACCCTAGGGCTCACACCCCTGGGGACATGTTACATAGAGGCCAACATGTGACACTGGGAAAGAGTCTGAACACAGGGAACGCAGCACCCTATGTATTAAGATTCTAAGAGGCAGGAAGTAAGCTTGGCTCTTCCCCCAGAGAACAGAAGGGAGGTCATGTGGCTGGGGGTTGACAGTGCAAGAGGAACAAAGATGAGAAACATGGATAACCACTGGGAGCCAGAGCTACAGGAGGTAAAACCAACCCAGGCCTGGGTGGCAGCAGGTCCAAAAAGCCAGGCCTTATAGGACTTTAGAAGGCAGACCTGCTAAGGATACCAGATGCAGTGGGGCAGAGAGCAGGGTCAGGAGACAGTTCCTGTGGAACACAAGCACCAAACCAGGGAGGAAGTCACTGAAAATTCAGAAAAAGAGCAACCAGCAGCTTCATGGAAGACATGATGAAGACAGAATCAACAGGATGTTTGTCATAAGAAAAAAGGGGAAGCTGGAATGTGAGATGGGGAATGGGGGACCCGTGTGGAGCTCATTTGGTTAAATATTGGTAAAGTGCAAAGCAGGCCAAGACCCAGGTGCTGCCAGAGAGCTTGACATTAACCCAGCAGCAACACCAGAGGCTATGGAAGGACAGAGCGGTTTGTTCAAGTAACACAGAAGATGAAGAAAAGCCTTGGAGAAAGACACATTTCGAGGGCAGAAATGAATTCAGGAAGTGATTCAACTGGCCAAGTAAGAGGCTAGCCACCACAGGGCTACAATGTGAGAAGGGCACGGAAGAGAATTTGCGGAAGCCAACAGGTGTGCAGGTTCCAATCCCCAGGAGCCAGGACCACACAGGAAAGGCCTAGGCTAGCAACGCTGTGTTCTCAATAATGTGCAGACACCTGCCGGTACTGCTCAGTAGGTACATGCAGGTTCTTGATGGAGAGAAGGAAGAAAAGCTGGGAGCGGAAAAAGGAGTCAGTGGGAAAACTCAAGAGCCATAGAAGTTATCCTGAAAATCAGAATGCAAGTTTCATGCAAGCAGGGATCTTAGTTTGTTCACTGATGTCACCTTAATACTTGCCAATTAAAGATACGCTGAATGAACAAGTGACTAAGACAGCCCAAGCAGGCATTCTGGGGGCAAAGAGCTAAAAGGAGATGCAAAGTAGCCAGCTCAGGGAAGCTCTAAAGGTGTGAAAACAGCAGTCGTATCCTGGCAGGGAAGGAGAAGTCTAGGCCACATCTCCTACCACAAATGACCCCTTGCTGGAAGGGGACGGAAGGGCAGGGCTCACTCAACAGCGCGTGACTGACAGGCCCAGGCAGGGGAAGGCCCCCAAGACAGCAGGGTCCCCAAGCCCCCACCCCATAGGTGTTTATAGTCAGCAGAGGCTGTTTAGAGTTCAAACCCTCCACATACTTGTACTGGGAGCCTCCCCAGTCCACCAGGTAGGGTGGGGCAGGGCGGGCCACTTAATCCAAGAACCAGACCTACCAGAGGAGGTCCAAACCAGGCCAGACCAGTCCACTGGAGCTGTGACTTATCTCCCTAGGTCTCACATTCTTCTCAGATCTGGCCTAAGCTTCTTTCTCCCAGGAGGGCAAATCTTCATCAAATTGGACACACGAGGAGTGTCACCCTAGGACTGTCAAGACCCAGATTCAAAAGCAGAGTGCCATCCAAAACTACTGGACACCTTCTCTAACCCAGCTCCTGGCCCCAGGAGAGGAGGAAGGTCATTCATTCAACCACCCATTCTTTAAAGACAAAACTGGAGAATCCCTCCTAAGAAACAAAGACTGGATCCTGTAAATGTTAGCACCCCATGCCATCTTCTCACTCACCTCAAAGACCCTCAGCAAGCGTCCACACAGTGCTGTCTCCCAGAAGCACATTTTCATACGTGCTCCCATCCCTAGGTCCCTGCGGGTTCTCAGGACCAACTACTCGCCCAGCTTTCCCAACCAACCCACAGAGCTGACAGGGCAATTGGGAAACCGTTGACAAGCCCCAACAGGAAGGACCTGTCTCAGGGTTCAGACCACCTGGCCCCTACCAGCCCCGCCGCTTTTGTGGTGAGGGCTGCGGACCTTGGCGGGATGGAGACTCCCCTCCCCGGCGCGCCCGGGCCCGCCGCCGCCCACGGACCGGAGCCTCCCGAGGTGTGATGTCACACCTGCCCGCTGAATGCGGGGTGCGGGGCAGGCGCAAGTCCGCGTGCCGCCCCCTGCGCCCCCACCCCAGCCCCCCTCCCGCCTCCCAGGGCTAAGATGGCAGCGGGCCGCCGCCCCACCCCCGCACCGGCGCGGCTCGCCTGGCAGGGCCGCCGGCCGAGATCCGGAGACTCTCAAACCCGCACCTAGTCAAAAACGCACGACCTGCGGCCCAGGCAACCCGCAGTCCCCACCGCGCTAGGGCCCGACCCCAGCCCGCAGTCGCGAGGCCGGGCACCCCCGACCCGGACTGCGTCAGGGTGACGTCACGCGCCGGCCCCGGCGCGCTGCGGGAAGGAGCCCCGCGGCGCCCCTCGCCCGACCCCGCCGCGGGGCTCACCGCTGAAGATCATGGCGGACGAGGCGCCCATGACCGCGAAGAACGAAGCATACTCGGGGCTGGTCTTGGTCTCGGACATGTCTGCAGGCGGGGAGGGACCGGGGCAAGCCGAGCGGGCCGCGGCGGGGCGAGGACTGCGAGAAGGCGCACAGACGGGCGAAGGCGACCTGGCCCGTCAGTCGCTGCGCTCTAAATACCAGCACCGCAGAGCAAAATGGCGGCCGCTGCCGCGTCACATGACCCTGGCCCCGCCCCTGAGGGCCGTACCACTTCGCGTCGCTGGGGGAGCCACGGCTTCGACACCCGGGCGGCCGCAGACCGCCCCAGGGCCGTGCAGTCAGTCCGCCGGCCCCAGCCCCGGATCCCTGCTCCGACTCAGCCTCCTTCAGCACGCTACCCGGCACCGTCGCCTCCGGACCCCACGGAGTTGGGTCCGTCCGTCCCCGGGGCCGGGGTGGGGCGGGGCTGATTAGCATATGGGGCGGGTCCTCTCTGCCCCGCCTCCCCTGCGGCTGCGCGGCGGCCGCAGGTGTTAAGTATTTTTTGTGGTGCTTTGCTTGCCCTTCACGGCTTGGAGCTTCAGGCCCTCCTGCTGCTGCTGCTGCCTAGCTTCTCCCTCCTGTCTCCATGGTAGGACCAGACTCCTCCACGCGCCGGGCCGGACTACGGACTCCGAGGACAGATGAATCAAAGAAACTCCGAGTGCGGGGCGCTGGCCTCCTGTGCTCCAGGCCCCTGTAATGCCCCCACCCCACCTGTGAAGTCCTGGCCTCTGGCTGAAGCCGGTAGTCAGGCTTCTCCAGACCCCACTTTTACCGTCTTCTGACCCAGTAGTTGATGACTGCACGCCTCGATTCCTAGAAAAAGGAGTCCTATCTGCCGTCTCTTGCTTCTGGGACCCAGACATCAGTAGGGGGTGTCTCCGCCTACTTTAGGGGCGGAGAGGTAGGCCTGACAGGTTGAAAGCCCTTTCAGAGTCGCCACCTGTCCCCCGGATTTCTTAACATTCTCGCGTCTAGCTTTTGTCTGTCCCACGAACGCCCACTCAAGGCCTACCATGCAGCGCCCTCTTTCTTTCTAAGAGAAAGAAAATGAAAGAGAAGACAGAGTCAATTTTGTTTATTTATTATTCATCTGTTTTTGGTTTTCCTCCACACTTAGTTGTGTATGTGGTGCTGGGGTTTGTGCTCAGGTCCTCATGCTGGCCAGGCAAGCACTCTACCACTGAGCCACCTCTCCAGCCTAATCTTCTTCTCTTTCTGGAGCAGTCCCAGAAGACAGCGGTTTCCCCAGCACTGCAGGTATGGCCTAAGGCTTGCCCTGCCCTGCTGATGCCCATGAAATAGCCCAGGCACTTCAACTGGCTGCTTCATCGCCACCAGCCAGATGCGGGCTGCCCCATGGTACTTGGGCAGCTGCCACCTGGCCTGGTATCCCTTAAGCCCCAAGCCAATAACCCCACATCCCAAGATCAGAGAGCTAAGTCGTCTGGTGCCACCTGCAGACTTCTCCAAGTAGGCAGTGAAGACACTTTCCCCATCCTGGTCCTCCTGCTGAATTTTCAGCCCCACCTTCCTCAACAGGACCTCCCCTACCTCCCTTGGCTGGACTGGGTCTGCCACCCTCTGAACTTGGTGCTCTCAAAAATGCCGAAGTATGTTTTGTTTTAAAGGAGAGGAAACTACAGGGAATAAGTAGAAGCCCTTCCTCCACCTCCCTTCTTGCAGGACTCTTGGTTCTGAAAAGAGGAATCTTCACTGTGTTTCTCCACCTCTTCTCCTCCCCTTCCCTCCCCAGCTTCCCACCCTTGTCAAGGTCATAGTGACCGCCATTTCTCTTAAACAGAAGGACAATGGCCAGGCCATCTGAGTGGGTCTCTGTGCTGTTGCCCCAACTGCCCACTTCTCCACCCCCTCCCTTCTTTCTTCTGCTCTTTTTTTTTTTTTAAAGAGAGAGGGACAGTGAGAGAGACAGAGAAAGAGAGAAACAACTTTATTTAGTTTTTCACATGGCCTTAGTTGTTCCAAAACTCAGTTGTGTACGTGGTGCTGGGGTTTAAACCCAGGTCCTCGTGCTTGCCAGGCAAGCGCTGAAACCGCTGAGCCACCGCTCCAGCCCTGCTCTTCTTTTTTCCTATGGCTCTGCAGCTCTAATTCAGAAGGAGGAGCAAAGACAGGCCCACGCCTTGTAGCCTCAATGTCATTGCAGAGCCCAGGTGTTCCCAGGACTCCTAGGGGCTCTGCCCTTTCCCTGACTGGTCTTGACTTCCTGTGTTTTTATCCTCTGTTTTGCCATTTTCCCCCTCACCTGGAGCTTTCCAGTCCTGTCTTCCAAGTGAAAGCAACATCTAGTGCTGGACCCATCACTCCAAGCAGTTAGGGGACAGAGCCAGGGCCACCTAGGCCAGGGAGATGGCCCTGACTTGGGGGCTAAAGTAGCTGCATATGAGGGGCGAGTCCAGACCTAGGAAGGGCAGCACTTCCCATCCTCAGGGAAGTGAAATTCATAGGTACTGAGAAAGCGTGTCTGACCCCAGTACGGTGGTACGGTGGAGACACCAAGAGTGGGAAGTTTCCTCAGCAGGACCAGTGGGGCAACTTTGTGCACTGGCTTCTCACAGTCCTGTCTTCTGCTTAATTTCTGATGTGAGGGCACACTGGATCTCCAGGAGGGGAGGGCTATTCACATTGCGGACCAGCAGGTCTCACACTGAGCGCACCACTTCACCACTCTAGATAAAAGGCCCAGCCATCCGAGAGCAGCTCACACAAGCAGCTCCAGTCCTGCTGCTGCTTCCTCCTCCTTGCTAGTAATCGATCACTCACCATTCCAAGATTCTGGGCCAGTCCAGCTCTCAGCTCTGCCCCCACCTCCAAAGGACATAGCTGCCCCTTGCTTCTGGCCTGGGTCCTCTCACTGTCTCTAACCTAGTCTGTCTGCTTAGTCTCACCCCACCGTCCCCCAGCCAACCCATGCTTCACTCTAAAACCACAGGACTTTTTTGTTTATTTTCTAGAGAGAGGGACAATGAGAAAGAGAGAATCAATTTTATTTATTTTTTCACGTGGCTTTCATTGCTCTGACACTTAGTTGTGTATGTGGTGCTGGAGTTTGAACCCCACATTCTCACGAATGCCAGGCAAGCGCCATAACCACTGAACCACTGCTGCAGCCCCCCACAGGACTTTTCTAACCAGCACTTGCTATCCTGGAATCCTTCAGCGCCTCCCCAACACTGCTGGGGCCCTTCCTGTTCTTCTACTTATCTGCAGCCCTCATCGCCTGTGTCCTTGAGCCTTATTTAGGGGATACCCCATCAGCCTCAGAACACACCTCCTGCCCCCCTTTCCTCTTCCTCAGGTGCCCCATCACATCTCATTCTTGTTTTCATTCACTGCCACCCCCACTTTGGGTTGCTGGTCTTTTTCTGCATCCTGAGCCCCTGGTAGGGTGCCCAGTCATACAGCTGACCTTGCTGAGCACTGAGGAGTGCTGGGCACTGTGCTGAGCCCCTTCAGGAGATTGTCAGATCAAGTTCTCATCCTTGCCCTCATTTTTCCGACAAAGAAGCAGGTCTAGGAAGGTTAAGAGCCTTGCTCAGGTCACCAGCTAGAAAGAGGTGGAATGAAACTCAATTCCAGGGCCTGCGCTGCCTCTACAGGGAACTTCACCAGCGTCTGGTGACCATGAGGAGGCCTGGAAGGATTGGTTACCTTCCCCTTGTTCTTCAGGCACTGGGCAGGGCCCTAGGGTGGAGTGGACTCTGGGGTGGGGATAGACTCGCCAGCGACATATCCCTGTCTTCTCCCTCACTGCTACTTCCCCCTTGCATGAAATCACAGATCAGGAGCCTGGTCTGTCACTGTCAGTACTGGGGGCAGGCGGGGATTTCCAGGCTCCATAGCACCTAGCAATTATTGCAGAAAGGAATTTAAGAACAGGTTAAAATAAGACACAGATGAACCCAGGTGTGGTGACACAGGACTGTAATCACAGCAGCTCTGGAGGCTGAGGCAGGAGGATGGCAAGTTTGAGGCCAGCTTTGGCAATTTAGTGAGGCCCTAAGCAACTTAGTGAGACCCTGTCTCAAAGTAAAAAATAAAAATGGCTGGGGATGTTTCTCAGTGGTTAAGTGTCCCTGGGTTTAATCCTTGGTCCAAAAAAAAAAAAAAAAAAGTAGGTTTTTTTTGTTGTTGTTTCTTTCTAGGGATTTTGTCATTCCGCTTTGTGAGTTTGTTTAACACCGAAGGTTATTATGGGTATTATTGGGAGTAAGACATATTTATGGAGTGATACGTTTCTAAAAATATAGATTACAGAAAAAATCCCTTTGTTTTTCAACAAAGCATTTTTGGACTTGTTTCTCATTCTTTTTTTGGGGGGAGACGGTTCTTGGGGATTGAACCAGAGGCTCTCCATCACTGAGCTACTTCCCCAGCCATGTTTCTTTATTTGAAATATAATCTTGCTAATTTGCCAAGGCTGGCCTCAAACTTGTGATCTTCCTGCTTCAGTCTCCCAAGTAGCTGAAATTACAGGTTTGTACACACCTGGCCAAATATGAACAATTTTTTAAAAAAGTTAAAATGTCTTTACAGGAATGGTGATGCACACTCGTAATCTCAGATATTTGGGAAGCTGCAGCAGGAGAATCACAAGTTTGAGATCAGCCTTGGCAACTTAGTGAGACCCTGTCTCAAAATAAAAAGGGCTGGGGGTGTAATTCAGCAATAGAGTTTTTGCCTAGCATGCAAAAAGCCTGAGTTTGATCCCCAATATTGTGAAAGAAAATGTTTGTAAGTACCACATGGTACACAGAGGATCCATCACCATCACTTGTGCCCTCAGAGGGCACAGTTGGGGGCAGCAAGAAGGAAACTGCAAATTCTGGAGCTGCTCCAGCCCACGTCAGGCACCAAGAGGGGTAAGAGTGCAGAGGCAGATGACTTAGATGATCCCGAGGATGGGATAATTCCCCTTAGCCTTGGACTGCCAGAAGGGGCCCTGTCTGCCTCTGACCCCATATCCAATCCACCCCTGGGGTTACACCCAGAAGCCCAGTATGAGCTCCTCACACTCAGCAATCAGGATTCACAACCCCAAGCCTTGACTTAGGCCCTAATCCTTTCACTGGGCTCTTCCTTAGCATCTACTACATGCTAGAGGAAGTCCCTGCCCTTGTAGAGCTGGAAGCCTGCCTGAGAAGCAAGCACTAAGCCAAAAATGCAGGTGCTGGATGCAGCAGTGGTCTCCAAAAGAGGAAATCTCTGAATTAGATCTGTTTTACTTGGAGGGGAGGCACCGGGGATTGAACCCAAGGTGCTTTACCACTGAGCCACACACTCAGTTCTAATTTTTTGAAATAGGGTCTCAATAAATTGTCAAGGCTGGCCTCAACCTCATTGATCATCCTGCCTCAGCCTCCTGAGTTGCTCCAATTACAGGCATTAGCCATTGTGCCTGGCTTGAATTAGTTTTTTTTGTTTTGTTTTGTTTGTTTGTTTTTGTTTTTTTTTTAAAGAGAAGGGGACAGAGAGAGAGAGGGAGGGAGAGAGAGAATCAATTTTATATTTAGGTTTTCATGTGGCTTTCATTGTTCCCATACTTAGTTGTGGTGCTGGAGTTTGAACTCGCATGTTCACACGTCAAGCAAGCACTGAGTAGCTGCTCCAGCCCTTGGATTAGGTCTTAAAAAACAGTTTGGGGAGCTGGAGCTGTGGCTCAGTGGTTACGGCGCTTGCCTGGCATGCACGAGGACGCAGGTTCAAACCCTAGCAGCACTTATACAACCAAGTATTGGAGCAATGAAAGTCAAATGAAAAACTAAATAGAATTGATTCTCTCTCGGTCCCTCTCTTTTTTTAATTTTTATTTTTTTTTAGAAAGAGGGGACAGAGAGAGAGAAAGAGAGAATTACTCTTTATTTAGTTTTTCACGTAACCTTCATTCCTCAGACACTTGTTTGTGTACGTGGTGCTGGGCTTTGAACTCACATGCTTGCACTTGCCAGGCAAGTGCTGTAACCGCTGAGCCACCGCTCCAGCCCTGTCCCTCTCTTTAAAACAGTTTGGAGCCAGGTGCAGTGGTGCACACCTATAATCCTGGTGACTCAGGAGGCTGAGGCAAGAGGATCGCAAGTTCAAAGCCAGCCTCCACAATTTATCGAGGCCCTAAGCAATTTAGCAAGACCTTGTCTCAAAAAATTATACAGGGTTGGGGATGTGGCTCAGTGGTAAAGCAGTCTGGGTTCAATTCCTAGTTAAAAAAAGAAAAAAAGACAGTTTGGAGATAGGCATGGTGGCGCACGCACACCTGTAATCCTAGAAGGCAAGAGGATCAAAAGTTCAAAACCAGCCATAACAACTTTGTGATACTCTGTCTCAAGCTAAAAATAAAGCAGTTTGGGGATGTGGCTTAGTGGTTAAGCACCCCTGGGTTCAATCCCTGATACGGGGGTGGGGGGAGTTTGGAGCAGAGGAACCAGTTTGTATTTAAGTAAATCACACTATTCCAACCAAGGAGCACTAGACAGCTGTAAGGAGACTGAGGCAGGTGCACAAATTCCACTGTGGAATGGCCCCAAAGGCCTGTCAAGGCAGTAGGTGAAATGCACACACCCTACCACACCAACATAGCCAATATGTGGAGGGTCTGGCTGGTCGGGGACAAGACAGGGAAGAGATATCCTGCTGTGAACATTCCCACACTTCACGAGTTTTCAAGTAGGTGCATTCTACCTTTTCAAGAACGCTAGGATGGTGGGGCTGGAGCAGTGGCTCAGAGGTTATGGTGCTTACCTGGGATGCATGAAGACCTAGGTTTGACCCCTCAGCACCACATACACAATCAAGTGGAGGGAAAAACAAAAACAGATGAAAAGAAATCAACCTGGAGCAGTGGCTCAGCAGTTGCAGCACATGATTCCAACATGCAAGGAAGTTGGTTCAAAGAAGTGTTGGAGCAACAAAAGCCACATGAATAAAATTAATTCTCTTAAAAAAAATCAACTCTTGGAGTTGGGAATTTAGCTCAGTGGCAGAGTGCTTGCCTAGCACGTACAAGGCCCTGAGTTCGATCCTCATCCCTGAAAAAAAAAAAACAACTCTCATTTTTTCTTTTTCTTTTCTTTTCTTTTTGAGAGAGAGGGAATCAATTTTATTGTTTTTCACGTGATTTTCGTTGCTCTGAGACTTTGTTGTGTATGTGGTTCTGGGGTTTGAATCCAAATCCTTGTGCCTGCCAGGCAAGTGCTATAACGGCTGAGCCACCACTCCAGGCCCTCACTTTAAAAAAAAAAAGGAAAGAGGGACAGTGAGAGAGAAAGAGAATCAATTTTATCTAGTTTTTCATGTGCTTTCTTTGCTTTGATACTTAGTTGTGTACATGGTGTTGGGGTTTGAACTCACGTTCTTGTGTCTAACAGGCAGGTGCTGAAACCGCTGAGCCATGGCTCCAGCTTCACTTTCTTTCTTTAAAAAAAAAAAAAAATCCTATGATGGGAGGACAGGCCAAGGTTTCCTTTTGAGGTGAAAAGATTGGGAAACTACAGGGTGTGGAGTTGCAAAACACTAAATGCAGTAAATGCCACTGAATCATTCATTTTAAATCAAGTGGGCAGTGGTGTCGCTCAGTGGTAGAGCACTTGCCTGTCATGCTAGAGGCCCTGGGTTCAATCCCTAGGACCACAAAAACAAAAACAACAACAAAGCACCATTAAATCCATGTTATGCAAATTTCATTTAAATAAATTTAAAAAAAAAAGACAATAAAGTGAAGGAAGCAGTTTCATGGCAGGCTGGAGGGATGTGACTGGGCCCCTTAGACCAGGCCCTGAGAAGTCTGCATGAACTAGGTGGTGGGGGTAGCAGGAACACAGGGGACATTCGGCCTGATCTGGTCCAGCTCCAGAGGACACTGACGACCCACTGAGTCTCTCAAACTTTGAGGACACAGCTCCTTATGCTATCTTCTGGGCCAGGGCATTTTCTGCTCCATGCAGGAACTGGTCTTGCCCAGTTCGGGCCTGTGTCAGTGTCTTCATGTCAGCCGTAAGATGTTCCTGGGTACTTACAGTGAGAGGAAGCGAGAGCAGGGTATTATTGCAGCACCCCAGTAGTGCAGGCAGGCCCAGGCCACACCAGCTGTCTGTCCAGGACCTGTCAGTCTCCAGGGGAGGGGACTAGACAGCAGCAAAGTTGCCTATTCTGATACAAAGTCTCACAACGCAGGACCCAGCCTCAGCCAGGGGCCTCAGCAGAAGTTTCTATGGAAAGGCTTAGGAGCAGAGGCTCCCAGCTCACCAGAACCGAAAAAAAGCTTGCTGGTGACACAGCTTGTATGGCTATGCCAGGCCAGCCTATCAAACCGGACCAGGGCTCCTAGCAGCGCAGCAATCACCTGAGCTATGGTGGGAAAACCCTTATGCTAAGAGGCAGCAGAGAAAGACAGTATAGTGTGTGTCCATGCCGGGTCTAGCCAAGGAGGAGTCAGGGAAGAAGCAGGCAACAGCAGCATCATGGAGAGGTGAGCAATCCCTGTGGCAGCTGCAGTAGGGAGACGCCAGGTGACCTCTCTGGGTGGAACTGGACAGGACAGGGCTCAAACGAGATGTTCTTTACATAAACAATCAAAATACAAAGAATCGGGAAAGCACTAGCATTGACTCATGTAAACTTCCAAAGAAAATATTATTATTTTTGGTACCAGGTTTGAACCAAGGGACACTTAATCACTGAGCTACAACCCCAGCCCTTTTTTCACCTTGGGTATCAGGGATTGAACCCAAGGGCACTCAGCCACATCCCCAGCCCTTTTTATATTTTATTTTGAGACAGTCTCACTAAGTTGATTAGGGCCTTATCAAGTTGCTAAGGTTGGGTTTGAACTTGATCCTCCTGCCTCAGCCTCCCAAGTCACTGGGATTACAGGTGTGCACCACCACATCCAGCTCCCAAGTGATTCTTGATGGCATTTGACGATGATTCCTGATGGCAGCTCCTCTCCATTCCTCACTCACCCTATGAATGCATCCACAAGTCAGGCCCACAGAACCCAAGAAACAAAACAAAATCAGGGAGCGCGTGGTTTCCCCACGTGGTTGCCCCATCAGTGGCAGCAAGCCCAGGGAGGACATGCTGTCTCTACAGGGAGGAAGGTCAGCACTGACCTTCTTCAGTTCCACCTGAAGCCAGCAATCAGTCCTTCATCCACTGCCTTCCTGTTCCTCAACAGATGGGTGGAGCTGCTCCGGATGAGGCACTGATCTCTCTTCCCACTGAGCGAGCGCGTAGCAAGCAGTGCGCAACCATGTTCCACCAGTTTTCATTCACTTTATTGAGGACTCAAAGTAACGCCTACCAAAAATCACTACATCACTTATTCTCACATTTACAAAGTTGGATTTTGCTGCAAATCCACAATTTACTAAGCATTAGTGTATTTTTCATTACAGTCATTCAGATAACTCCCAAGATCAGCCCAGGGGCCATTTTTTTTTTTTTAAAGAGAAGGAGAGAAAGAGAGAAAGAAAAAGAATCAATTTTATTTAGTTTTTCATGTGGCTTTCGGTGTTTTGAGACTTTGTTGTGTAAGTGGTGCTGGGGTTTGAACTCGCATACTTGTACATGCCAGGCAAGCACCGTAACCGCTGAGCCATCATCACTCCAGTCCCCAGGGGCCACTTTTCAAAGCCAATAACCATCCTTCATAAGAACTAGAAGATAAAATTAGGCATGAAACTTCTTCTTTCAGTCTTAAGCTCATAAGCTCTGACCACATATTTCTGTTGACACTGTACATGCTTCAGAATGACACAGCAGAAGGGCTCCGGTCTCTTTACACAGAGAAATGGGGGCCAGAGAGCCTGGATAGCATTTGCAACCCCACTGTCCACAGCATTGCTAGATGAGCTCAGACCTGCAGACCCCTTTAGCTGGGAGCACTGTACTGTGGACAAATCAGCCTTAACTCTCAGAACTGCCTGAACTGCAGGTACCACTTGTGGTTCAGCAATGTCACAGGTTGATTTGTCTATGTGACAATGTGTCTACTGACTACTTCCTCAGTCCCAAGCACAGTCGATGGATTGTGTACAGTTCTGCAAACGGACTGAACTTGCAAACACGCGAGTCCTTTCTCAGCAGCAATGACTCACAAGACTTTGCACCTAACCTCGGGAGCACAAGCAAACACTGACATAATGGAGGTCCTAAGAAATGCTTCACAGCAGACTGTTTTAAAATCCACATTCTTTTCTCCCTAAGGTAAATGCTGTAGGAGGAGGACCCTGGGAGGTGTGCTTGGCACTCCTGCTTCAAGTGAGAACTTTTCTATGCAAACAAGACATTTAGGCTGAGGACGAGAGCCACTGAGAATCCACACTGGTGAAATCTGCTATATTGTACTGTCTATTTCACTTTTGGACCAGAATTAGTGTTGTGAGGTTGATAATATTCTGGATTTAATAACAATGTAAGAAAGTAAATTTCTATAGAAATTAAATATATTCCTATACGGTGGGAAAATGAGCAATCTACGCTTGTCTTGTTAACAGCAGTATATCAATGCTGCCACCCAACCCCCCGCCCAGGTATTAGGTATTGAACCCAGGATCTTGTGCATGTAAGGCAAGTGTTCTTGGGGTTGGAGCGGTGGCTCGGCGGTTACAGCGCTTGCATGGCATGGGCAAGTACACAAGTTCAAACCCCAGCACCCACATACACAACTAAGTGTCGGAGCAACGAAAGCCATGTGAAAAACTCAATAAAAATTCTCTCTCACTGTCCTTCTCTCTTTTAAAAAAAAAAAAAAAGGCAAGTGTTCTGTCACTAAGCTACAGGGTTTAAGTTTCTGGGATGGCCTTGAACTTGTGATTCTCCTGCCTCAGCCTCCTTAGTAGCTGGGATTACAGGAGAGCTCCACCATACCCAGTGGTTTTTGTCTTTTGTACCAGAGATTGAGTATAGGGTGCTTAACCACTGAGCCACACCCCAGCCCATTTTTATATTTTATTTTGAGACAGGGTCTTGCTAAGTTGCTTAAGTCCTCACTAAGTTGCTGAGGCTGGCTTTGAACTCACAATTCTCCTGCCTCAGCCTCTTGAGTTGAGTTGCTGGGATTATAGGTGTGTTCTACTACGTCTGGCTCTAATTTGTTTTGATGTTAAAATTGGGAAGATAGGGGGCTGGAGTGGTAGCTCAGCAGTTACAGCACTTGCCTGGCATGTGCAAGTATGCAAGTTCAAACCCCAGCACCATGTGTACAATGGAGTGTCAGAGCAACGAAAGCCACATGAAAAACTAAACAAAGTCGATTCTCTCGTCCTCTCTCACTGTCCCTCTCTCTTAAAAAAAAAAAAAAATTGGGGCTGGAGCGGTGGGTCAGCGATTATGGGGCTTGCCTGGCATGTGCAAGGATGTGAGTTTAATCCCCAGTACCATGAATGCAACAAAGTGTTGGGGCAACAAAAGCCACAAGAAAAACTAAATAAAATTGATTCTTTCTCTTTCACTGTGTCCCTCTCTCAAAAAAAAAAAAAAAAAAGTGAGGATAGGAGAGGGACTGTGGAGATCACCACTGGGCTGGGGGTGTAGCTCAGTGGTAGAGCACTTATTTAAACATGGCTGAGGCCCTGGATTCAAGCCCCAGTGTAGCTTTAAAAAAAAACAAGACTGCCAACTCAGCTATTCTTCTACAAATTGACATAAAAAATACAAGAACTAGCCAGGCATGGTGGCACATGCAGGTAATTCTGGCAACTTGGGAGGCTGAAGCAGGAGGATTGCAAGTCTGAGGCCAGCCTCAGCAACTTAATGAGGTTCTGAGCAACTTAAGGAGATCCTGTCCCAAAATAAAAATAAAAAGGGCTGAGGATGTGGCTTAGTGGTTAAACACCTCCCCTTTATTTTTTGGTACCTGGGTTCAATCCTTGGCATCGAAAAAAATACAAAAACTAAATTAATAAACATAAAATACTTATGTAGAACATAATGGCTCTATGGCTTTAGGAAATGGCTAAGAAATCTGAAGACCTTCAGAAATCCAAAATGTTCTAAAATAAATTGCATTGAAAAACTTGAAAAATAAAGCATGCTGCTTACAAAAATAGGAAAAGCTGAAATACTGATTTTCGTTTAATAATTAAAACTGAGAAATTGATAAAATGCAAATCATTGTTACAAATCATTTTAAAAGAAACACACACACCTGATTTTTTTTGGTTCTGGGGATTTAACCCAGGAGCACTTTACCACTGAGCTACATCCCCAACCCCTTTCATATTTTATATCGAGACAGAGCCTAAGTTGCTAAGACTGATCTTGAACTTGCAATTCTCCTGCCTCAGCCTCCCAAGTCACTGGGATTACAGGTGTGTGTCACTGCACCCAGCTCAATTCTTGTTTTAAACATAAGTGTTTAGGGGTAGATGAGCTACCTCTCTAGCTCATGTTTACATGTTTTTTTAAAAATGAAAATTCAGGGATGGAGGAGTGGCTTAGTGGTGGAGTGCTTGCCTGCCATGTGTGAGGACCTGGGTTCGGACCCCAGCATCACAGACACAACTGTGTGTCAGAAAAGCAAAACAAAAAAACCAGATGAGGATCTAAACAGAATTGATTCTCTCTCACTCTCTCTTAAAAAAAATGTAAATTCATTGTGTAATTCTACCAAAAGCTAATAATCAAGAAGAAATAGGAAACATTAATAAAATAAATTATAGTCTCTTTGGGAATGCTTAGTATCAGATAATAATAGTGATAAGAACAAAAAACAAGGGCCTGAAGCGGTAGCTCAGCTGTTGGAGCACAAGGACCTTGGTTCAAACCCCAGTACCACATACACAACGAAGTGT
Source organism: Aplodontia rufa (assembly GCA_004027875.1). Lineage (NCBI taxonomy): Eukaryota > Metazoa > Chordata > Mammalia > Rodentia > Aplodontiidae > Aplodontia > Aplodontia rufa. Next base: position 68,300 of record PVKS010003160.1, on the reverse strand, counting down.
CAGAGAAAGAAAGATCAGATGAAAAAATAAATAAAAATTGATTCTCTCTTTAAAAAATAAATAAATAAAATAAAAATAATAATCGCATACATCTTTTGGTAGAAAAGTCAGGAAAAAGAAGACACTAAGGAAACTGAATACTTTGCACACACACACAAAGCAAAGAACTTCAGTTATGATGTAGAAATCATGACTAAGCGGCATTTGGTCTTCTTGGGTTGGATCCTAGCAAGGCCACAGCAGGCTGGCCTCTTGGGGCAACCACACAGAACCAGTTATGTGCCAAAAATCTACCATCCATCACCCAGTCAGGAAGTTTGCAAAGAGCCTTACAAACAATGGCATTTGTAAAAGCCAGTGTCAGTGCATATCCCAAGGTGGCACAGCCCAGGGACTCCCTGGAGGCTCCTCCAGCTGAAGAGACCAGACTCAGACCCCTGGAGTTAATGGAACAAAACTGTGTTTAATGAACACCAAAGTTTCAGGTTACAGGGCTGGACTGTGGGGAAACCAACCTCCTAGCACTTCTCTCCTCAAGAGAGACGCAGGTAGTTTCCCTGTCCCAGAGGGCAGTGGGGCAGGAGGTGTGACCCATCTCACAGGTGGGAAACTTGAACTCCAGGTGGGTTTACAGCTTGCCCAAAGTCACATGGATTCCTGTACTGCTCCTCTCCACCATGGCCCAGCTCAGGGGTGATGTGAGTAGATAGGCAGAGGGGATGAACCCTGCCCCCAGAGGAAAGGCAAGCATGTGTGGGAACAGGCATTAGTGTGGCACATGGTGACAACGAGGGGTGCCAGTTGCAGCCATGTGGACTAGGCACCTGTCCCTATTTCCCAGGTCTCCATGGCCAGCCCCAGCATGTCCACTTGGGTCACTGCTTCTACCTTCTTTTCTCAGGCATAGCTGAGGGAGGTCACAAGAAGGCACACTCCCTGCAGTGCTTGAAGACAGGTATTCCCTTGGCACATCCCATGCACCAGGCCAACACGCGTCTCAGGCAGTATGGGTGCCCAGAGACCTGAGGCTGTAAAGGGTGGGGGGAGCACACAAAAAACCATGACATGTGGCCAGCCACAATGCCAGGAGAGGCATACAGAGAGAGGGCAGAGTAGGCAGAGTAGTTCAGGAGGTGTTGGGCAGGAACTGGGTTGGTGCAGAGACCAATGAAGAGAAGTGGGGAAGGGAGGACTGAGACAAGCATTCATCTGGCCTACTGGCTGCAGTGACAAGGGGAGAAAATACAATGGCTATAGGCTGCAGGGGGCTCAAGGAGGCTATGGGCTGGAAAAGAGGAGGATTGAGAGCCCCAACGAGTCCAGGCATCTCTGAGCAGGCCTCTGGAAATGGCACTGGCTGGTTGGGGGTTGGTCAAAGACAGTCCCTTCTGGGGCCACCTCTTCAGGTGGACTTGCAGCAAGGAAAGGCCCACCAAGAGCTTCAGGCTCTGTGGAAACACAAGGACACATGACATCCCCTCCAGCCCGCATCCCGCTGGCCCTTGGCCCTCTCTAGGGAAACGGGGAGCAATGGATCTCAGCACATGTCCTGCCCTCCCATCTACCACTCTGCAGTGGCAAATGTAGCCCAGGGAATCATCAGAGTGGCACTACTGCTGGAGAGGAGGCCCCCAGGGGAGGAGGAACTAGGGTGGGGAGTGGGCTCCTACCAGGGAGCAGTGCCAAGGGCACATGTTCTCAAGACAGACCCTTGGGAGAGAAAAGGGCCCCTCCAGAGGGTAGTGACACCTTGAGCACCAGCAGGGGGCACCACAGACAAACACTTGGTGGAAGGTTCTGGTCTTTCTATCCCCCTCACCAGGGCCTGAGACCCCAGGAAGGAGACCCCACTGGCAGCAAGATGTAACCTCCCCTACCTACACGGCCTTGGGCACAGTTACCTCAAGAGAGAGCCATGGTCCCATGTGGAGGAAGTGTGTGCCTCCTATGTAGGTGATAGGCCAGGCTAGGGGGCAGCCACAGGCCCTTGAGCTCTAACCCAGAGGCAGGCAGGCTCAAGGGCCCTGCCCAAGTCCAAGAAAAGGGAGCAGTTAGTCCATGCAAGGTTAGGCTTGGGCTTGGACAGGATTGGCTATGGTACCCCTGCTGCAGGCCAACCCTGCCCACCACATGGAACTGGCCCAACTTGTACCCTACGGCCCCACAGAGGCAGCTCAGTCACCATCAGCGCAGGCCCATCACTGGGTGTCAGGGTCTTGGAAACCCCAGGCCTCCACAGCAGCGATGAGGAAGTTCTCGGAGCAGAGGGGCTGGTTGTTGAAAGTGTCGCAGTGTCCCGTGCGTCCCCGGTTCAGGTCTCCATCGACGTAGAGCGCCTGGCCACCCCCTCCCCCTACAGGGTGCTCAGGTCAGTGGCAGCCTCTCTGTCCCACCCTCCCACCCCATCAGTACTACCCTTGAGGTATCTGCCTAGACCTGGCACCTTAGCAATCCCTGCCTTGCCAGAGGCCGCTCTAAAGTCACAGGCTATATGCATAAGTAAGAAAGTAAATAAATGAATAACACAGGCTGACCTTTGACTCTCCACAGTACTCTGGGCCTGGCCATCCAGGTGGACCCCTGCTTCCCAGTCCATTTTTCCCAACTCCCATGCCTGGTCTACCCTCAACAACCTAGGGACCCTGCTTACAGAGCTCAGGTAGATACCTGCCACCAGGATTAGCAGGGGCTGGGCAGAGGGACTTCAACCACTCATAATTCCCCATGCCCTCCTGACAGGGTAGGTGGGCCCAGGCTGAGGTGGAGTAAGTGGGTGCCTACCAATGATGAAGCAGTCATTGCCCCCAGCCATGAACATGGACTCTGTCTTGGAGGGCAGGTTGAAGTGCCGAGCAGCCAGGAATGGTGAGAGTCGGTCAGCTGGGTCTGAAGAGGTGGCATGGGAGGATGTGCATGACACCGACTTGGTCAGCTCTGGGTGCTTAATGACCACCCACTCATACCGCTGCACTTCTGGCTGCAACTGACGTGAACAGGCATGAGTTACTAGCATGCAGCACTCCACTGGCTCCCTTCTGCCCCCTAAACCAGGGCCCACTTCCATCCCATAGGTTGGCTGTGGGTGAAAGGCCCTGAGCCAGGGGCTAGAGAGATGATATCACACATGAGGTCCTCCCTGCTCCTGGGCACTCGTGATCGAACCATCAAAACCCAGAAGCTGGGCTGGGCAGTGTGCCCACCTGTACCCCTAATGACCTAGGAGGCTGAGGCAGGAAGATCCCAAGTTTGAGGCCAGCCCCAGCTAAAAATTTAGCAAGGCCCTAAGCAACTTAGTGTAAACCTGTTTCAAAAAAAAAAGAGCTAGGGATGTGGCTCAGTGGTAACTGTGGGTAATCCCTGGTACCAGGAAAAAAAATCATTTGGAGGTGGGTGTGGTGGCACATGCCTGTAATCTCAGTGACTCAGGAGGCTGAGGCAGGAGGATTACAAGTTTGAGGCCAGCCTTAGCAACTTAGTGAGATCCTGTCACAAAATAAAAAATAAAAATGGCTGGGGAGACAGTTCAGTGGTAAAGTGCCCCTGGGTTCAATACCCAGTACCAAAAAACAAATAAAAACCTCAAAAGTAGGGTTGGAGCAGTGGTTCAGTGGTTGGAGCACTTGCCTGACATGTGTGAGGACCCAGGTTTGACCACTAGCACTACATACACAACTAAGCATCGATGAAATATAAGCCAGATGAAAAAACAAATAAAACTTTTTTCTCTCTCTTTCCCTCAAAAACAAACAAACAACAACAAAAATACCTCAGAAACAAACAAGGAGACTATTCTGTAGGGTAACTATAAAACGGGGTCACATAGCTGGGTTCCTAGGGCAAGGGCCTGCCAATTCCTGAGCTTCCCCAGGGAGCTTCAGTGATACTCAGGGGCCGGAAAGGACCTTGGCCCAGGGTGACTTCTGGGCCTATACTGGGGGCCCTGCTTTCAGCTCCACTCACCCTAAACACAAAGCATTCTCCAGTTCCAAAGAAGGACAGTTTGCCTCCATACTTGTTTCTCTCACTCCAGTCTGTTGACAGATAAGCTCCGCACACCTGAGGAGAAAAGTCAGGCTGCCCCAGGAAGTCCCCTTGTTCAGGTCTACTGAGGTGCCAAGTCACAGGCCCCACCAGGGGGTGCTGCCTCTCTGTAGCAAGCGCATGAGCTCACAAGCATGCGTGCTCTCTCTCTCTCTCACACACACACACACACACACCTCTGACCCCAAAGGCAAGAGGGATGTGGGAGACAGCCAAATTTTGAAAAGTACACCCTTCCACACCACAGGTTGAAGCTGGTCATGGGCTGGATGACTCTGGGACATTTTTGCCTCCCTCTGTGGCCCTTAAGCATGGGTTACGCTCCATGTGGGACACATCCACCTTCAGATTTTGGCATCATCCCCGGGAGCTGCAGCCTCCCCCAGCCTCATCAGAGTCCAGATCCCAGGCTCTTTCAGGTCCTCCTCACCTCCTTCTGTGTGGTCTTGATGAGCAGGAGGGTGGGCTCGTGTCCCTCACACTGGAAATAGAACCTGGGGGCAGAGACCACATATGCTACTCTGCTGCTTTCCCCCTGCCCCACTGTCTCCTGCCAGCCTCTGCTGACCATCAGCCTGGGATGACAGGGGTGGAGGAGCCTGGAAACTGCTTCCTTCTCCCACCAAATTGTTGGTGGTAGCTTGTTGTGGTAGCTGAGAACCTGGTAATGTCCTCATTGGTGCTCTTCTAACCTGGCCTTTCCTGGCCATCCTGGGCTGTCTGCCCTGGTTGGATAGAAGAGAAGACTCGCAGCAGATGGCCCACTGTGGGCAGAGCCTAGTGCCAGGTGCTACAGGGAAGCAAGAACCAGAGGAACAGGTCCTTGCTGTTGGAAAGCTGGGCATATCCTCAGGGCCTGGGCATGTGGAGAGGCCCACAGCTTCCAGTATGGTGCAGAGTGCTTGGCTGGTATCCCTGGCAGGGGCTGGATGAACTAACTCCAGTCATGCCAAAATTCTTGTGTGGCGGAAAACAGGCCTTGGGGTGGGAGTTAGGCCAGTTCTGCCTGAATCACCCCACCAGGGCACCTGTGACACCAACTAGAATTTCCAAGGCCACGTGCCATTTGAGACTTGAGGTGCTGAACACCAGTCAAACCTTGTGGCAGTATGCCTGGGCAGTGGCTTCTTTGGTGGCAGTGTGCCTGGGGATACATTTATTAGAACATTGCATGTGACCCCAATGTGTGGCATGTGTGGCAATGACCTCCAAAATGTGGGTGGTCTGGGAATGACAAAAGTTCTGAAAAGGGGCTTCCAAATCTTAGAGCCCACAGGAAGAAGTTTAGAGCCCACAGGAAGAGGCAGGGCCTCACCAGAGGCCCAGGTACAAGAACTGTTCTGGCCACCCTGAGACCTGGAAATGGAGGCAGGATACTCTTGGGTGCACTGTGTGGCCTCTCTGGGCCTCACCTGGTCAGACTGTACCCATGTTGTAGCGAGGAGAAGAGCAGAAGGGGCTGGCAAAGGGCAAACCGCTCAGGAACCCAGGACCAGATGTCTCTCATCTCCTTCACGCTGACGATCTCAGAGCGGAAGTTCTCTGCATGGACAGCCAGGTGCACGAACTGCCTGGGGAAAGCAGGAGGTGTCACAGCCTATGGCAACCTAACTATGCCCCCACCCAGGCCCAGAGGGAACATCTTACCTACTCAGTGAGGTGTACAGCCTGGTTCTAGGGACTGGATAGGAAGAAACAGGACAGAGCTGTTCCCAAAAGCCCCACCTCCCGCCAAGAGGGCAGAGCGCCCAGACTGGGAGTGTCAAAAGCACCTTTTCTCTAAGAAATCAGGACAGAAGGACAAGGTTGCAGGGCCAGCCCAGCATCAGCAAATGGCACAATTGAGGTGGACAGATAGAAAGATTGTGCCTGAGTGTCAGGCTGAGGTAGCGAGTAAACTGGTGCACAAAAGCCAGCTAGGCCCTGGGAAAAGCAAGCAGTTGGTTCAGAGCTGGCAGGCAGAAGGCAGAGAAGCCAGGCATTGAGGTATGGTTTCAGACCTACCTTTTAGAAAGTGAGACACTGAAAAACAGGAGGAAGCAACGGACATGGAGAAGAAGAAAAATAAAACAGACAAGAAGAGGTTAGTGCTAGATACCAATCCCAAGATGTGCTTTCCTTTGGCCCAGGAGAAAAAGAAAACTCCATGCTAACAGCCACACCCATGGCTCAATCCCACGGTCAGCTACTGAACACCATGACCCTTCCCAAACCTGCTCCCAAGGAGTTGAGCTCAGGGCAGGGAGACCACATCAGCAGCCACAGGAACAACCAGCCACCAAGCCTAGAGTGGGAGTGACAGAGTAGGAGCTGCTCTACATGACTCCTGGGAGGCCAGGCTGGCCCCTGCCCATGGACTTTCTGATCTCTGTTGGCGTCCAGCTTCCATCTCAGCCACTGACCTCAGTCCCTGAGGACAGGACCCTGGCATGTCTTGCTATGACTGTAACCAGGAAGGCTCTTCCTGCTTTTCTTTCTACCCACATGTGGACACATAGAACAAGCTTAGGCCCAGACTCCCAGGATGCAACCTACCAGCACCCCTATTCTTGTGTGGGCTCCCTTGCAGCCTACCAGAGGCTGTATACACACCCACAGCCTGGGACAGCCTACCTCTTCTGCTTGACCGTGATGCCCTTCTGTTTCAGTGCTTTCTCATTGGCCATCTGCAGGAGCTGGATCTCCTTACGGGAGAAGAGGCGGATGGCAAATGCTTTCTCTAGCAGCTTTTCAGGAGACACAGTCTTAGCAATGTCCTTGACAAACATGCGAATGTCCTGCTTCACATTGTCTGACTCGAGAGGCTGACCAGCTCTCACCTTGTGGAAGAACTTGAGGATGGCCAGAGCAACGCGGTATAACACCTTGTAGCCTTCCACCAGGAAGACATCAAAGACTCGGGCAAAGTAGTTGAGCGGGAGTTCCCCGAAGAGCCAGCGCTGCCAGTCAGAGTAGACCAGCAGGACATCCTCTGACACGGCGACCATCAGCTTGTGGGCCGCCTGGCAGTACTTGTTCACCAGATCCCCAAATGTCATACAGGATGACTCAAAGGCCAGGAAGCTCTGGTCGATGAGCTTCTTGCCAGGGTCATTGCAGGCCAGGATGCGACAGGCCTTCTCAAAGCACTCAGCCTCATCGATGCTATAGTGGAGCAGCAGTGCCACCACAGCTGGCAGGGCAGGGCAGAAGGAGATATCAGGGAACTGGTTGGCGATGCACAGGAGGATCTTGCGCACAGCACCCTCGCCCCGTGCATTCAAGCAGTAGATGGGGACCTGGGTGTTGTCCACAAATTCTGGCAGGGGCAAGCTACTGCTGCTGTGTTTGCCCACAATTTTGCCCACAATGTCACTATACACACTGGCATCAGGTGTGACTGTGCGGCAGGGGATGTCCCGGATCAGACGCTGGTACACCTTTCCCCTCAGGGCGTGGCTCTGAGCCCAATATCCCTGGCGAGCCAGTTGCTTCAGCTCCTGCAGCTCAGTGCAGCTTAGTTCCTTCGGCCCCAGGTCCTGGATGGCAGCATCCATCTTGTCTTTATCCACAAAGCAGTTGTATCCTGAGGAGTCCATAGTGTTGGTGTGCCAGGGAGGAGGGCCTCAGGCTGCCAGGAGGGGAGCAGACTGGCTAGATATTCCAGGCCCCTCTCCAGGGGTTTTTTGCTAACCTGTCTGCCATTCCACACCCTGTGAAATTAAAAATCATTTTTAGTACATGTGTTTTAAAACACTTGAAATTGTTTTATTCATTTTTTATTCATTACATTTAGGAGGGAATCATTGTCATCCATTCAAGAACAAATGTGTAATGATAGAGCAGGCCAAGGTTGATGCCATTCCATTATTTCTCCCCTTAGGTTCCCAATGATTCTATGTTTCCCCCTACTTGACCCCATAACATGTTTGAAATTCTTTAAAAATAACTTTTTTTTCTCAGTATACTTTTTCCCTAGCTACTCAGGAGGCTGAAGTAGGAGGACGGCAAGTTCAAGGTAAGCCTAAGTAACATAGTGAGACCCTGTCTTAAAACAGACTAGGGTGCCAGAGTGATGGCTCAGCAGTGACAGCGCTTGCCTGCCATGTGCGAGAAAGTGGGTTTGAACCCCAGCACCACATACAAAACTAAGCAATGAAAGCCACATGAAAAACTAACTAAAATCGATTCTCTCTTTCTCTGTCTTTTTTTTTTAAGAGAGAGAAAGAATCGATTTTATTTAGTTTTTCATGTGTCTTTTGCTGCTCCAACACTCTGCTGTGTACGTGGTGTAGGGTTGAAATCTGCGTCCTTGCACACGCCAGGCAAGCGCTGCAACCACTGAGCCACTAATTCAGCCTTTCCCTCTATCTCTTTAAAAAAAAAAAAAAAAAACAGACTAGGTATATAGTTCAATGGCAGAGTGCTTTTGACCTAACATGTGTGAGAACCTGAGTTTGCTCTCTAGTACTTAAAAAAACATTGCTTTTTGTTTTAATCTTTCTACAAGTACTAGAAGGGCTTCCATTTAAGATAAATGGCTATTCTTCCATGTGCAATGGCACATGCCTGTAATCCCAGCGACTTGAGACGCTAAGGGCAGGAAGACTGCAAGTTCAAGACTAGCCTCAGCAACTTAGTGAGGTCCTGAGTAATTTAGCAAGACTCTGTCTCAGAATAAAAAATAAAAAGGGCTGAGAATAAGGCTCAATGGTTAAACACTGTTGGGCTCAATCCCAAGAACAAAAAAACGAAAAGAAAAGAAAACAAAATAAAAACAAAATGATAAATGGCAGTTCTGAGAAGTCACAATGAACCGTGAAATGTATCTTATTTTCACAGAGCTCATGTAGGCTACAAAGGTTCAGAGTAATGAGAAGCTGGAGACTGAACCTGCTGAAAATAGCCCTCTGATCAGGAGGTTCACTCAGGCTCCCAGACACCCCACTCTGAGGCCTGGGGGCCTTCTGTAAAGGAGCCCAGGCCAGGAGGAGTCTGTGAGCAACACCTTCTTTCAGCCCTGAGGCACAAGGTCTTCCACCAGCTGTGCACTGAGGATGCACACCTCCTCGGCCTCACCTGGCTGGGACGGAATTCTAAAGCCAACACTCACACTCTACTCTCTGAAACTGCAAGCTACATTCTGAGCAGGTAACTCTAAACAGAATCACCAGGGGGTGGGAGTGGGTGCTGAGTAATAAATGGAAGGTGTCACAGCTTCAAAATTATAGACTTGGCTGGGGACAAAGGACAGAGTCTCAGGAACTTCAGTGCCATCTCTTCATGCTGCTGCTACTGTTCTTCAGACACACATGAAGAATGGGAGGTTTTGCATGGCCTGCTAGACAGCCAGTTCTCTGCTCCACGTTCTATCCACACTTATCCCACCTCCTCCAGAGGCTACTGCTCTCCTGGACACACAGGTGCAATATCTGCCCACACAAAAATCAGACTAACCTTTCCACCCGGGACAGTAAGTGTCTGGAGATGTCACAGGAATAAGCTTCAGTGAGTTTTGGTAAGTGAACACACCACTCTAGGTTCTCTTGCACCTAGAAGATTCATCTAAAAATAGAAAAAACAAATACTACTTTATTAAAACACTGAATGAGGGGCTGGGCGGTGTTTCAGTGGTTACAGCGCTTGCCTGCCATGCGCAAGGATGCAGGTTTGAATCCCAGCACCACATACACAAGGAAATGTCAGAGGAATGAAAGCATACGTTAAAAACCAAGTAAAACTGATTCTCTCTCTGTCCCTTTCTCCTAAAACAAACAAACAAAAAATAAAAACAAACCAAAAAACCTAATGGGCAAGACTGTCTTGAAAAAGTACCTGGATGCTGTGTCTTTTGTGTAAACACATACACACACACGTTGCCCTTTAATCATGTTGCTGTGCAACCACTACCACAGTCAGCTGCAGAACTGTCCCTATCTTCCCAAATAGAAACTCTCCTCATTAAACACAAACTGCCTCTCCTGGCCCTGGCACCTCTATTCTATTGTCAGTCTCCAAGAATCCAATTGCTCTAGGCACCTGGAGTGAGTGAGTCACGTATGATATTTGATTTGTACCTGAAAATCTGTACTTTTAGGACTGGCTTATTTCACTTAGCTTGGTGTCCTCAAGGTACATCCATATGGTAGCACATATCAGAATAAAAACCTCAAAAATATTCTGTCATGTGGAGAGACCACTTTGTTTCCTCATTCATCTGGGGATGGACACTGGGGTTATTCCTATGTTTTGGCTCCTGTGAACAATGCTACCATGGTCTTGGATGTACAAGACTCTATTTTTTTTTTGTTAGTACCAGGGATCGAACCCAGAGGCACATAACTACTGAGACATATCCCCAGCCCTTTTCTTTTTCTTTCTTTCTTCTTTTTTTTTTTTTTAAAGAGAGAAGGGCAGTGAGAGGGTGGAGAGAGAGAATCAATTTTATTTAAATTTTCAAGTGGCCCTCACTGTTCAACACTTTGTTGTGTATGTGGTGTTGGGGTTTGAACCAATGTCCTCGCTTGCATGCCAGGAAAGCACTGCAACTGCTGAGTCACTGGTCCAGCCCCTCCTCAGTCCTTTTTTATTTTTATTTTGAGACAGAGTCTTGCTAAGTTGCTCAGGTTGGCTTTGAACTTGCATCCTCATGCCTCAGTCTTTTGAGCAGCTAGGATTTTAAGTGTGTGCCACCATACTCAGCCCTGCTTTCAGTCTTTAAGGTCTATATACATCAATATGTTTTTACAGGGGGTTCTCCATAGAAAAACATTAATTAAAACAAGCTTTTTTGACAAGAGCACTAAAATATTACAGTGACTTTAATATGTCCCTCTAGAAAAACCATGCTCACGGTAAGGTTAGGCTTGTGTCAGGACCTATACCCTCTTCTTAAGAAAGGACACAACTAGCAAGCTGTGGTAATGTACACCTGTAATCCCAGTGGCTTAGGAGGCTGAGGCAGGAGGATCGCAAGTTCAAAGCCAGCTCAACAGCAAAGTGAGACCCTGTCTCAAATTAAAAAGGGCGCTGGGGATATGGCTCAGTAGTTGAGCATCCCGGGTACGAAAAAGAAAGAAATCCTTTAAGACAGCTGTGGAGTTTGCTGTCTTGCGAGTGGCAGCAGCACTTGTCCCCTCTTCCCTTGCCCTGAAGGCCATGCCCCAGGCCATCTATATCTGACAGTCACACCAGGCCATACTCCACAACCTCCAGGCTCTCAGGTATCTATACAGTTTAAATCCTTCACTCTAGATTCTAGGCTCACAAACCTTTGGAACAATCCCATCCTGTCCTGGTGAAAAGAACCAGCTCCTTCTCCAAGCAATAAACATGTTTATGAAGAGTGGGGACAGAACAGCACCTTCACTCACCTGGCCCCAGGGCCAGGCTGAATATTAAATTGAAAACTCCAGAAGAGACCCCTGTACTCCGCAGAGTGTTCTTGCAGCAAGTTACAGATGCAGAGAGCTCAGCTGCTGCAAGAAGTCCAGCGTCACACCAGATCAGAGCATGGAGGCACTGAGCTCCACCCCAAGTTCCTTCCCACACCCCAGCCCAAAAGGCAAGCATGACATCCATAAAGACAAGGTTTCCTTAGGGTTCAAACAAAACAACATTTTATTATGTAAGTGATATATGAATACAGAATCAAGAGGGTCAGGTAAGACCAAATTACAGAGCTCTGTTTGAATTATCCCTCTAGTTCCATACTCCTACGGAAAGAGAACCACTGACACTTTGGTGTATGGCTTTCAAAACTAACATCCTGGGCTGGAGAGGTGACTTGGTGGTTACAGCGCTTGCCCTGCATGCGCCAAGTACAAGGTTTCAAACCCCAGCACCCACATACACAACTAAGTGTCAGAGCAACGAAGGCCATGTGGAAAACTCAATAAAAACTGATTCTGTCTCTCTCTTTCTTACTGTCCTTCTCTCTTTAAAAAAAAACTAACTTCCTTCCTTTCTTTGTTGTACTGGGAATTAAACCCAGGACTGCTCCACCACTGGGCTACATCTCCAGCCCTTTATTTTACTGACAGGATCCTGCTAAGTTCCCTAGGCTAGCTTTGAACTTGTGATCCTCCTGCCTCAGCTCCCCAAGTAGCTGGGAATACAAGTATGCACTACCACACCTGGCTTGGTAAAACCTCTTTCTTACATCCGCACACATATGATTAAAACTGGGTTAGCAAACAAACAAACTGGGTTAGCCAGGGCTGGAGCGGTGGTGGCTCAGTGGTTGCGGCGCTTGCCTGGCATGCACAAGGACTGGAGTTCAAACCCCAGCACCATGTACACAACTAAGTGTTGGAGCAACAAAAGCCAAGTGAAAAGCTAAATAAAGTTATTTCTTTTTTTTCTCTTTCTCTCTTTCACTGTCCCTCTCTCTTAAACAAAACAAAACAAAGCAAAACAAAAAATTAAAAAAAAAAACACACAAAATAAACCCTGGGTTAGCCAGGCTTGGTGGTGTACGCCTGAAATCCCAGCAACTCAGGAAGCTGAGGCAGGAGGATCACAAGTTCAAGGCCAGTCTCAACAACTTAGCAAGACCCTGTCTCAAAATAAAAAAATAAAAAATGCTTGGACTATAGCTCAGAGGTAGAGCACTCCTGGATTTAATCATTAGCATGACAAAAACACACACAAAAGCCTGAGTTAGGGCTGGAGTGGTGGCTCAGTGGTTACTGCCTTGGCCTACCCTGCCCGAAGATGTGGGTTTGAACACCAGCATCTCATACACAACAAATTGTTGGAGCAACGAAAGCCACATGAAAAACTAAATAAAATTGATTTCTTTCTCTCTAAAAAAAAAAAAAAAAGAAAGAAAAAAAAAAAGAAAGTCCTGAGTTAGATATTTTTCCTTCAGTATTTAGGATTGAACCCAGGAACTTTTTCCTGACTCAGCCTCCAAGTAGCTTCGATTACTAGTGTGTGCTATCTTGCCCAGTGAATTAGATCTTTTTTAAACTGGTCATTGTGACAGGGAGGTAAAGGCAGGCAGGAAAATCACCAAAACCAAAATAAACCTGGCTTGTGCTTGTGCATCCACACTTTGTGGAATTTTTTTTTTTTAAGCAGTGCTGGGGATTGAACCCAGGGGACCTACACGTGCCCCCCAGCCCAAGGAGGTGAGTCTTTGTAGCTGAAGTGGCCCTTTCCTTGTCGGTCCACCAGCTGGCATGCTCTTGTTACACAACATCACAAAGGTGCCATATCTAGCAACCGTCCTGGTGGCCAGGGAGAGAGAAGTACAAGCTAAAGAATGGGTCATTGGGCTGGAGCGATGGCGCAGTGGTTATGGCACTTGCCTGGCATGTGCGAGTATGCAAGTTCAAACCCCAGCATCATGTACAGAATGAAGTCTCAGAGCAAAGAAAGCCACATGAAAAACTAAATAAAATTGATTCTGTCTCTCACACTGTCTCTCTCTCTCTCTCAAAAAAAAAAAAAAAAAAAAAAAAAAAGAATGGGTCATCTGTGCAGGTGGACAGGCCTGACTTCAAAGTCCATCTTTGCCACATATTTGCTTAAATCTCAGACAAGCCAAATATCTTCCCTGAACTGCAGTGACCTTGTCTGTAAAATGCACTTAATAAACGGCACCTACCTCTCATAGGTGCTAATTCCCAGACAACACTTGTGGGTTGAGTTCTGACTCTGGGCTCGCTGAGCGCGGTTCAAGGGATACTGGTGTGACACAGTACCAACAGCACATACCACTATGCCCCCATGCTTAAAAAAGCCCCGGATGGATAACCATGCTGCTAGTCACAGGGTGGAGCAGGGCCCTGCAGAGGTGCCACTGGCTATGAGACAGCTCTCTTGGGAAGTTACTCTCCCTTGGCCACCAGAGAGGAAAAATGAGTTTCTCATCTGAATCCCACTCTTAGGTAGCACTTTGGCCAGCCCCACCTGTCTGCAACTCCCTTGGAATAGTGGAAGCACTGTCTTCTGTCCTCAGCTTTGGTCCTCACTGGTAATTCCAGGAAAGTAGGAAAACACCCTGCCGGACCCTGTTAGGGCAGTGACAGTTTCCAATGCTGGTTGCTCCACACAGCATGTCTGTAGCGCAATGGCAATTTTACAGAGGGTCTGCAGGTCAGGCACCTCCCAAGAAATGACATCTGAGCCAGAGAGATAAGAAAGCAGCTGGGAGGGGGCTGGAGCGGTGGCTCAGTGGTTTCCATGCTTGCCTGGCGAGCACGAGGACCCGAGTTCAAACCCCAGCACCACATACACAACTAAGTGTTGGAGCAACTAAGGCCATGTGAAAAACTAAATAAAGTTGTTTCTCTCTTTCTCTGTCTCTCTCACTGTCCCTCTTTCTTAAAAAAAAAAAAAGAAAGCAGCTGGGAGAAGAGCCATGGAAAGGGTGCTGCGGACAGCCAGACAGGCCTGTGCAAAGGCCCCAAGGCAGGAGGGAGCTCCAGGGACAGAGCAGCCAAGAGAAGGGAGACTGTGCCTAGGGGACGGGGACGCACAATGGGAAGCAGGGACGAGTGTGATCCAACTGATGTTTTTGCTGTATTAAGTATGACTGTTTATAGAAAACACTCTGCCAGCAGGCACACCAGGGCAGCTCAGATGTCTCCAGGGCTTTGCCACTGTGACTGCTCCTCAAGGTCCAGGCCTGGCACTCAGCAGATGCTCAGGGGTATCCAGGGGTGATGACCCCAATGCTGGGGTCAACCTGTGGAGGAACGTAGCATGCAGGGCTGGGTGGACTGCTCTCTCACAGGCCAGGTATAGACCCTGAGCTTGCATCCGATGATGGTCTCCCAAGTGTGTCTTTCGATTGCCACACCTTCCTTCCCTGTCCTAAACTTCCTCTTTCCCTACTCTGCAAGCCTCCTGCAGTGACTCTCATGGCCTTTTCCTCATCAACATGGTGCCTACTTGAGAGTTCAAGATAGCAGAAGATAGTAAGCAAGTATTTATTTTGTGTGTAGGGGCTGTACTGGGAATTGAACCCACGGCTTTGCACATGTGAGGCACGCACTCTGACACAAACTAAATCCCCAGTCCCACAAGAATTTCTTTTTTTTTTTCTTTTTTTGGTACCAGGAATTGATCCCAGGGGTGCTAAACCACTGAGTTACATCCTCACCAATTTTTATATTATATTTTGAGACAGAGTCTTGCTAACTTGCTTAGGATATCACCAAGTTGCTGAGGTTAGCTTTGAATTCACAATCCCCCTGCCTCAGCCTTCCAAGTTGCTGGGATTACAGACATGTACCACCATGGTTGGCTAAGTATTTCTTAAACAGAAGAAAAAAATGTAGGTAGAAATAAGTGATTTCCGCAAAATGTCATGTTGCTATGTCCGGTGACTTCTCCAGGTGATTTCCCAATCACTGGTCATAGACCCAATGTGCCCTTTGGGTCTGACAAGGGGAGACCAAAGGCTCAGGGGGCCCATTAAACAGCTCCAGGCCAACAGCCACATGGCCAGCCTTCTCTAGGGATGTGCAATCATACGAGACACTTCTGCCTCAAATCGTCCACAGCACCCTCAAATAACCCTCAGATCATTCCTCCATGCAAACCCCCTGTTGTGTATCCATAGAGGCCAGAGCTGGATGGGGCTGGGTGGAGCTCATGCTCAACAGACACCTACTGGTTCCACTCTGTCAGGTGTATGCTGCCCAAGCAAATTTCTGGTCAGAAGTTAGGGCAGAAGGGAGGAAAATACATGTGGAAGAAAGGACAAGCCTCGTCACCAACAGTAGTCCAGGAGATGTCCAGGACCATGGCAGGTCTCTGTGCAAGCAGACCTCCCCACCATCTGTGGTGGCTGCAGAACAAATTTCACCACTGCTGGCTGTGCGGCCATTTGGCTTTGAGGTCCATCTCTAACTGTGAGGACAGCAGGATGGTCCAGATGAGGAAAGTGAGATTCAGCCAGATGCTGGAGGATCCTCTCGCACAGGGAGGAGGACCCCAGGCTGTTGGACCTTCTAAAATCCACAAGCCCTCTCCACGGTGGCCATTTCCCTCAGGCACAGGCTATCTCATACTGTCAATCCCAAGCCTTGGCAATTTTTTTTTAAGAGAGAAGGACAGTGAGAGAGAGAGAGAGAGAGAGAGACAGACAGACAGACAGAGAGAATAAATTTTTATTGAGTTTTTCACATGGCTTTCATTGCTCTGACACTTAGTTGTGTATGTGGGTGCTGGTGTTTGAACCCTTGTACTCGGGCATGCCAGGCAACTGCCGTAACCACCGAGCCACTGCTCCAGCCCCAAGCCTTGGCAATTTTAGGACTCACTTCTCAATACCACAAAGCTGTCCCAAAACACTGCTTCAGGGCTCAGGGAGTCATAAGACCTCTGCATTTCTCACCTCTTAAGTGGAGATCATGATTTTCCCATACAGTTGGACTTGAAAACAAATTCTCATGTGACAAAAACAGAACTACACATTTAGCTTAGGTGACTACATTTTAACACTCATCAACACTGGAAACCAAGCCTCCCTTCCTGGCTGTTTCTCCCAGTCCAGTCACTGGACAGAGAGGCCAACAAATATTCCTTTGCCCCAAACTAACTCATTCCAAAAACATTTAGTGAGCTGCTTCTTTGATGCTAGGCCCTGGAGTGAAGCAAAGATGGCTCCACATCTTTGAAGCAAAGATGATGCAAGAAGTGCTAGAAGTGCCCAGGCAGGGCACTGGGGAACATCCAGGACTGAGCTGTAGAAGAGGGGTGGTACCCAAGTCTGAAAGGATGGAGGGTCGGCCTGCAGTGGGTGGGGATGGAGCACCAAAGCACAACACTGCAGTAGAAACAAGGCCAACCTGGGCCTAGAAGGGGCAGTGCTGGGTGACTGGAAGTGGGAGAAGAAGGATACAGTATTCCCACATTAGGGATGGAAAAAAATTAAAAGCAGAAGGTGATACCTCTGAAAAATTTAGGAATATTCCCCTGGTGGTTGTGGAGGAGGTGCAGGGAGAAAGGCAGGCAGAATCCAGCTAAGATGTAGAGGCTGGCATTCCAGGAAGGGTACCAGGGAGGGTGAACATGGGGCAGGCCCTAGAGACTGTTTAGGGGTAAATTCAGGCAGATAGAACAGTCTGATGGCAGGGACAGGGACCATGTCATTCAAGAGCTCTGGACTGAGGAGCAGGCAGTGAACATAGAATGCCAATCCAGGGAAGCACTACTTTAGAATATTAAGTACCAGTTGTTTTTTTTCATGGTACTAGGAACTGAGCTGAAGGGTGCTTTGCCTCTAACCTACATTCCCGGCCAACCCCTGACAGCTCCACCCCGACTCCCCATACTAGATATCAAATCCAGGGCCTTAAGTTTGCTAGGCAAGTGCTCCACCACTGAGCTATATCCCCAGACTTTTTTTTTTTTTTTTAATTTTGAGACAGGGTCTCACTAAGCTGCCCAGGCTGGCCTTGAGCTTGTAACTCTCCTGCCTCAGCCTCCTGAGGAGCTGGGATGTGCCACTGTGCCCAGCTAAGTACCAGTTTCAATGAGAAGCTTCTCAAGCAAATGCCAGACCTGCTTAGATTGAGGTGAGGCTCAGAAAACCTCACAGCACTGGGTCTCCCTGGTCCTACACATACCCAGTCACTGAACCAGGCAGTCAGTCTGTCCAGAGGCAGGTCAGCTCACTAGAACTCCAGTTTGAGGGGCTAACATCCCAAACCTGGGCCCCTATCCTGTCCCTTGACCACAGGACCCAGGGTCCTGCCCTGCTGAGCCTTAGTCACTGTGCCACAGAGAAGGCAGGTGCATCAGCTGCTGCTCTGCTTACTGCTTCCCTCTCTAGCCTGAGCAATCCCCACATGCACTCCAGGGAGGAAGAGACTGCGAACATAGAGGAAGTGAGGCTGGGGGTCCAGCCTGAGCATGTGGGGACCTGGATGCCCGGAAGATGCCATGGGACAACAGAAAGGAGGTGCACCACTGCCAGTGGGGATTTCCACATGAGAAATGCTTGCTCCTCTCAGGCAGGTTCACCTAATGAATTTTAAGCATGTACATGCTCCATACAGCTGCTCAACTTTGCTGAATGGTATGGGCACAAAAAGGAAGGCGCCAACAGAAGCCAGCTAAGGAGATGCAGATGAACCCATCAGCACCCCTCATCCCGACTGGCAGCAACCAGGCCTCCCAGGCCAGTGGAGGAGCACAGAGAGCTGACAAGCCCCATTCCAGCCCTGGGGTGTGCCCTGTGGAGATGAGGAGGGCATACCTTTAAGTGTTTGCTGCCTGATAAGGACATGCTGAGGCTGCCAGGGACACCCCAGGCAGTGGGCCAGGTGGAGGAGGGCATGTTTGGTGGCTAACAGTAGAGGCACCAGACAGGTGGGACAGCCTGGATGGGAGTCTGGGCTGGGGAACAGGTGGGCAGGTGCTGGGAGAGAAGGTAGAGAGGCAGGGAGTAAGAAGAGAGGGCTGGAAGAACACACTGGATGGCCAGAAGTGGCCAGGGCTGCGGAGTAGGTGGAACAGGACATGGATGGCAGGGAACAGGGCAGATGTGGTTGCTAGCCCTCAAGGACAGGTAACGAGTGTCCCCTTTCCCCCCCACAGTGCTGGGAATCAAACCCAGGGCTCCCCATTGCCAAGGCAAGTGTGCTACCACTGAGCTACCTTCCTCTCCAGGCCCATTTCCTCACAAGGCCCTCATCCTCCCACCCACTTGGGAGAGGCCAGGGACACACCTCACTTATCCCCAAAGAACCTGATTTGTTCCAGAAATGCAAACCACATCAGGACACTGTCAGGAATCCTGGGCAGAGGCTCAGGGTAGGATGGACATTCATCTTTCTCCCAGGCCTCAGCCCTGGGACAGGACAGGACAGGGCAAAACAGGCCTAGAAAAGGACTCCTGGCCTAATTCATCCACCCCACCACACCCATTCTTTCCAGAACTGGTTTTTTGTTTGTTTGTTTTTTGTTTTGTTTTATTTTTTTGGGTCCTGGGGATTGAACCTAGTAGTGCTTTACCACTAATCTACATCCCTTTATAATTTTCATATTTTTGAGACAGGGTCATGTGAAGTTTCTGAGGCTGGCCTTGAACCTGTGATCCTCCTGCCTCAGTCTCCAAATCACTGGGATTGCAGGCAAGCACCACCACAGCATCATCTTGAGTGCATATTAGGTCTCTAGCACTGAGCTAGAAACAGCAGGTGCAGAAACAAGACACCTGGTTGTACAGGCAGAAAAGACTTGTAGACACACTGATGTGGAGAGGTAATAGAGAGGGAATGATTAGGCTACATCCAAGGAGCCCTTCTTGGGAGGGTAGATGAGGTGAGGCTGGATATTCCAGGTGTAGGATCAGCATACACAGCAGCAGGGAAGACTTACTGCGTTCAGGTGACCACAGCAATTAATGTCTCTTGGGGGTGTCTCTAAAAGGAGGGTGTGAGTATACCACAGAGGCCCTTGTCACACCGAAAAGCCTCAGACTCATTCTGCTGGGGATGGGGCACTACCAGAGCACTGGGGCAGGAAGCAAAGTCAAACTTTCCAGATTTGTCAGCAGCCTGAAGTATGGGCACATAGGCAGCAGCCTTCAGAATCATCCAATCAATGGGGATCTGGGGCAGGTTGACCAACAGGGTCAGCTGCATGTGGGTAGGGGGCCAGTTTCCCACGCAGAATGTTGGGGTGGGAGAGGCCCCACGCAGGCACATTTAGGGAACAGTCCCCCGGAGAGTCCCTGGCCCACTCTACTGCCAGTGAAAACCTAGGCTGCAGACAGCCAAATGGCCAGGTGGTGACACTGCCACTAGCCAGACTGAAGACAGCTACCTGGCCTTCCCCACACTTGGAGGCTTTGGTGCTCTACTTTCATTCCCACCTTTCTTCTTGCTCTGGACCTTGTCTATGGCAAATTGCACCCCACACATTTTCATGCTTTCCCCTCACAAGGCCCCCCTAACACCCTGCTCCCCCAACAAACACCTGCCTTCTATGTGCTGCCATCACTACAGGGCCCAGGAAGCTGGCCCTGGTTGGAGCTCCCTGGCCTCCCTAACTTTAAAAGCCTTCACATCTCTTATCTCTTTGTTCACACCCAAGTCATCCCGGAACCACTGGACCCAAAGGCTGAATGAATATTCACAAATACCCTCTCAACAGGGCACTGTCCTCCTCCCACCTTGGAACTCTGACCCTATCTCCCAGTCCCCTCCTTTACTTCTGGTGGCAGAGATTCAGCCTAGCCCCAGCCTCCCTTCCTCCTGTTTTGTCTCAGCTGCTGAAGTGAGGAAGCCAGGCTAAAGCACACTTCTCCATGTCTGCACAAGAGTCACAGACAGGAAAAACAAATCAAGCCACCTGCTCAGTGTGCCCAGCCCTTGGTTCTTCCTGGCAGGCCTTCCCCCTTCGCCACCAACACCCCCTCCTGTTCCCAGGTGCTGCCTCACAGTTTTATCCTCCTACTCTTCCCTGAGAAAGTGGGACTGCCAAACAGGAGCTCCTTTTCTCTCTGGCCCTTCCCTTCGTATGCATCCTCACCAGCTACTGCCATGCGCCCAAATCCAGGTCCAAACTTATATCCTGGGGACCCTGACTCCCAATTCCCTCACTGTTCCCTGTCTGCTCAGGCAGGTCTGATATATCACTCCAGCTCTACCTCTCGTTTCTCTTTCCTTCAGAATAAGCTGCTGGCAACAGTAGGCTGCATTCAGCTCCCACCCCTCAGGCCTTCCAGACTCCACTCCAGTTGCCAGATCTAGTGGACACTTTGGGTCCTTATATCTTACTTGCCTCCCAAACCCTGGGCTCACCTCACCTCTCAGACTTCTGTCTGCTCAATGTCATTTCTGCAAAAGTCCAGCTTCTCTGCCTAAAAGCCCCACATGAGCTCCAGTCTTGTACCTCCAGCTGCTTTCCAGGCATCCGCTAAGCATTCCCTGACCTTCCTGCTCCCAATGCCTCCAACACAACTCAGCTCTGACTCCCAGCACTTCTACCTGCTTGGGGCTTGGCAGTCCCAAACCCTGCACTGGAGATCCTTCCTGCCCCTTGCCCTTCATGACCTGGCCCCACTTGGTTCTCCCCATTTCAGCTTCAGGAGCACTGGCCACACAGCACCAATCGCAGTGCCCATGCTACGCTCAGAAGGAATATCCCTGTGTGGAAGGGGAGAGGCAGGACATACCTGCCCCTCTTCTTTCCTGCTCGCTTCAATCAATCCTTCTTCATGGCTCTTCAGTTACTCCCCTGATAGGGTTAAGACCTCCCTGTCCAGGGTTAGAGTGGTGGCTAGAAGTACCATGCTTGCCTCCAAGCGCAAGGACCCAGTTTCAAATCCCAGTGCCACATACACAACTGAGTGTCACAGCAACAAAAACCAGATGAAAAACTAAATAAAGTTGATTCTTTTTCTCTCTCTCTTTCTTAAAAAAAAAAAAAAAAAAAAAAAACCTCCCTGTCCAAATCCTTGTCCATACCTCCTTGCCCAAATCTGTTTCCTCCCTCAGCACCCTGAGGTGTTACAGTACTTTGTTTATATGTCCTGTTCTATTATACTGTGACTTCCTTACCCAGTGTCACACTATACCCAGCGTGCCTTGGGAAGGGGGAAACCAGAGAAGGAAACAGGCAAAGACTCAAGAAAAATCGCAAACTACTTAGGCCCAAGATGAAATTTTAATTTCAAAGACTGAATAACAACAGGGAGCCTTAGCCAAGTTGTCCTAGGCAGTGACCTCCCTGGCAGGCATCTTCACGTGAAAGGAAGGCAAGGTGTGCACAACCTCCACCCTGAAGCAGAGCACAGGAATTTCTCAAATGTTAATGGGGACTGGCACCCCAGAGTAACTACAGTAGCTGATTACAGGGAACTTGATAGTGGGCCTTTTGCTGGTGGCACACAATGGCAGGCACGTGCCAGGTACAACAGGGATGTAACCATTAATGAGGTGTTAGTCACAGCATCCTGGGCCAGCTGGCCCACATGCTGGCTAGAAGTTCAAATGCAAGTCTTAAGAAGTTCAAGCAGTCTTAGTCTACACGTGGGATCCTGAATAGGCGAATCTCAAGCTTGGCTTGCCACTCCAAAAGGTTTCCTAAGTCCCTTTCCCAGCCTACTCTGGCCTACCCACAGGGAGGGGTTGCAGGTGGAATAGGACTCAGCTAATTCAGCACCTTTATCTTCTAAGCTCAAAGGATCTGCCCAACAGGTCAAAGAAAAACACTCCCTCCCCCAGGGCACGCAGAAGAGAACTCAGCCAAGTCAGCAGCACATAATTTTGACAGGTCTGAGTTCACAGCAAGGTGCCTGAGTAAGGTGTGTCCTGAAAGCCAGGAGCACAGATTTTCCACTGGTATCTTCAGACCTAGAAAGACAGCAGAACAGCCAGCCAGTATGGAGTTGTGTACCCTTAATCATTTCCACAGACATTCAAGACACACTTCCTGCATACAGGGTGCCAAGTGCTAGAGGACAAAGAGGTGAGGGTCAGTTCCAGTTCTCAGTGAGACCAGCGTCAGGACAGTGTACTGGGGTGCAGGTGTTGTGAATGGGGAAGATTTCCTGGAGCCAATACCTGCCTTTGCTGGGTTTTGATAGGTGAGGAGGACTTAGCCCTAGCCTCCTAACAGGAGTCTGTTCAGCCCTGTCTTTTGCCCACAGTGTCTCTGTCACTTCCTGGGGCAAAAGCCAGTAGGAGTCTTTTGTGGCTCAGATCAAAAGATAGTTTTATAATCCAGTTCACAGGCTCCAAGAAGCCAAAGGGCCTGGGGTTCACTGCCTGGGCCTGGCACTGGCAAGAAAGGACAGTCTCCTTCATGCTGAGAGCAAGGTGGGGACAGTCCAGAAAGACAGGCAAAGACACCAGGGCAAGAGTTAGCATCCACATCTTGATCCTTCTAAAAGAACAAAATGATTCAAGAAAAGGCTGAAGGGAAAAAGGTGAGAGGAACTTTTGGTGGGACCACTAGATAATAAGTGTCATTTAGAACAGTGGACAGGCTTTTACTGTTAATACAACCACCCATCAGTAAACAATCTCACAGTGTGTAACACCTCATTAGAACTGTGTAACAATCATGCAGACACAGTTTCAGATTATAGGGAACAGCCCAAGTGGTGTGCAGTGTATTCTTAGTTACCAGTGAAAAAGAGCACACCAGGGTGGCGGAGGAGCTTACACATAATCCTTGAGCAAGACCTCTAAGGGTGAGCAGCCACACACCCTGACAGGAGGGAAAAAGATAAAGGCTCACAAACTCATCTGACATGTGGCCAGCCCTGTGGGGCCCACTTGCTGATGGTGGGCAGACAAGGGCTCCTTCTGCAGTATCAGTTTTTCCCTACCCTTCCCATACAGCCCTCCAGTGTGGGACAGAGAGTGGGGAAGGGAAGTGGCACCACATGCTTGGCCTCTGTACCTTCAGTCAATTTTTTCCCAAAGTCCTGCCTGCTGCTAAGGCTGTTATATCATTCAGAAACCAGGTTCCTGGGGGCTGGAGCTCAGCAGTTGCCTGTCATGTGTGAGGACACAAGTTCACACCCCAGCACAATGTACACAACAAAGTGTCTCAGCAACAAAAGCCACATGAAGCACTAAATTTAAAAAAAAAATTGATTATCTTTCTCTCACTATTCCTCTCTCTTGTTAAAAAGAAAGAAAGAAAGAAAGAAAGAAAAGAAACCAGAAACTAGGATCCTAGAGGGAAAGCAGGGTGACACTAAGAGTTCTGCAATCAGGGCCTCCAGGTCTGAAAAGATCCCCCCGCCTCCCCCCTGCCAGAGTTCTAACTGTAGAATGTTCTGAGAAGAACCCAAGGTCTAGAGGCAAATGGGGTCTCTTGAGATGAGTGATCAGCAATCTGCAGGTTCCCCAAAAGGCAGACAACTAAGACAAAAAGGTCCTTGGAAGGACAAGAGAAATATGTGTTTCCACCTTATACTCTAACAGGCAAACTGGATCTCTGTGACAGAAATAAAATGGTCACCACCCTAACTCCATCAGCCAACAAAGAAACACGTTATTTAAAAAAAATTTTTTTTGGTACCAGGGATTGAACCCAGATGCGCTCAATGTCTAAACCACAACCCCAGCCCTTTTAATATTTTATTTTGAAACATGGTCTTACTAAGTTGTGGAGGCTGGCTTTGAACTCATGATCCTCCTGCCTCAGACTCGAGTCGCTCAGCCTCCTCACATGTTCTTGTCAGTGCCGACCATCCTTTAAAATGAAGCTCACAGGCTTCTCTGAGTTCCTACCCACACCACAGTCTATCTGGATGTGCCTTGGTGCTCACAGAAAGATTTACCCACATCTCTGGGGATGTCTATCACTAAGCATTTATTTGCCTATCTCCTTGCTGCATGGTGAGCTCAAAGGCAGAGACCAAATCTCACTCAACAATATATCACAGCACAGTGCCTCATCATATAAAGTGTGAATTCAATAAACCCCACATTGAAAGGATAGAGAAATTCACTGCATAATGAATTCAGGCTGGTTCTCCATAAAAAGCCTGAGGTTTTGTTTCTTTGATATTATCTCCATTTGGAAGGTGACGCTGCAAACAGCCACTGAAATTGCTGCTTCAAGTGGGAAAGGGCTTCTTTTTTCCATTTACAGAGTTGTCATAACAGAAAAGGTATGCTCAAACAGGTAAAACATTGAACAGGGTAAATGTTAAGTGCTTTTTTACAAACTACTCCACTGTCCTATTTACTTTAAACCAAAAACCATCCACAGATGTCTTCTGAGATTGGTTCAGCCTTTAATGAGGATCAGGAGCAACACTGTGTGCCCAAGGTCATTCAGAACTGCTAGACAGTTTTGGTAGGTGTGATTAGCAAGAGTCAGGCCCACCTGCAGGTGAACTTACAGATGGGTGTGTGTGTGTGTGTGAGAGAGAGAGAGAGAGAGAGAGAACCCTGCCTAGATCACTTTTGCATCCCAGAAGTCACCCTTAATCCAGCTGAAAGCTACTGCACTAGCTGTAGCTATCACTAACACACTGATTCCTTTCAACCACCACTAAGAACCTCCAGCCAACCTACCTATATGTCAGGCAATGGGGGAACAAACATGAACATGAGGTGGCTCCAGCCCTGTTCAGATTCTAAATAGAGCATTTGCTATCCAATAAGTTCTCCCAATAAAGGCTTAATCTGAGGGCTGAGGAGATTAGATGAGGATCAACCCTCAGAATAAAGGGAAGCAGGCACATGATGGGTCAGACCACTGACTATCAACGGTAACTGTAAATTCCTTGAGACTTTGATAGCTTCTTATCTGGGTTTGATTTCAACCTTAAAATGAAAGAATCTGCTCACTTCAGCAACGCACAGTGGGACAGGCCTGTGACTGAAGTGACTTGAGGGTTGAGGCAAGAGGATGGCAAATTCAAGTCCTGACTGGCCAACTTAGCCTCAAAGTAAAAAGGGCTGAGGACGAAGCTCTGTGATAGATCTAGCAGCCCTAGGTTCAATCCCCAGTGTCACTAAAATAATAATAATAATAATAATATGCTCACTTCAAAGAAATTGAGTAAACATTTACTGATGCTTACAAGTGTTGTGGATATAAAGTAAAAAGGAGCCCTTAACCTCAAGCACACGAAATGGCAATGCATGCCAAATTATGGGCTGTTCTGCAAAGTGCCTGGGAGTCACCTGCTGACTCTGAAGGAACACACTGGGAAAAGAGGAAGATCACCTTGTAGGCCTTCCACTCACCTTGGAGAAGCAGGTCGACTTCCCCTCCCGGGAACAGCGGTCCGGTAAAGACAGCATCAGCATGCCACCCACAGTCAACCCGTACCCACCCAGGTGGTTTGGACAACCTTTGGCCTTTAAAGTCCTAACCCGAGAGGCCCACGGCACAGCCGCTTCCGCTCTGCTCTGGGTCCACAGGGGAGGCTGAGCGCTGTGGCCACCCCGGGTGGTGCCTGCTCTGCCCTCCAGCTGTGCTGGCTCAGGCTGGGGAGCGCAGGGCCAAGCTCCCCGCCTCCATTTCCCGAGGCACGGCCTGGTGGGCAGCTTCCCCGGCCCCCGCCCCGGCCCCGCGGCCAGGGAAAATACCTAGGCGTCAGACGGGCAGGTGTGTCATCCCGAGCAAGTGAAGGGACCCGAAGAGCGGCAGCTCTCGGAGGGCAGGAATCACGAAACCCGCTGCAATTTCACCGAATGCAGAAGCGGATTTCCCATCCGGCGGAGACGGAAAGTGCCCCGAGGAAAGAGTGGCACGCAGCTCTTTCCGACGACACCTCGCCCAGGGCCCGGCCGGCGGGCAGGGACCCGGCCTGCAGGGACCCGGAGGGGTCCGACTCCTGGGCCCGCGTCGCACCCGCAGCTGCAGCGCCAGGCTCCTCAGCTCCCGGAACCGCGCGGCGGCGAGACCCGGACCGCTGCCCCCGGGGCGGTGACGGTGGCACCCCCCTCAGTCCCGCACCGCCACGCCCCCGCCACCCGCCGCGCACCCACCTCCGCGCGCGGTTCTCCTCAGCTCGCCGCGCGACGGCGCCGGCCCTTCTGCGCACGCGCGCCCACGGCCCCGCCCCCGCCGAGCACGCGCCGCTAGCCGCCCACCCCGAGCGCCCCGCGTCCCGGCCCCGCCGGCTCTGGGCATGCGCGCTGGGGCCCGGCCGCGGCGGGAGCATGCGCCGGTCGGGCAGCGGTTCCCCTCCAGCGCAGAGGCCCAGACGAGTCCAGTGTGGCGGGGTCGGCAGAGCCGCGTCGAGGGCCGGGCCGCGGGCACCCTGAGCTCTGCCCGCTGGAGCCGCCGCCCCGCCTGGTCACGCGTGGTTCTGGGTTGCGCGTCAGCGACGCCCAATCCCGGAGAACGAAAGGACGCCAGGGGTCTGGGGGGGCGGAACCCGAGCCAGGTGTCCTGAGGTCAAGGCCCAGGGACGCGGCCGAGAGGACAGCGGGACGGAGACGTGGCTGGGGATGACGATTCGGTCCCACGACCAACAGACCGATCGGGACCTTCGAGTGGACCACTGACGCGTGGAGTTGGAAGAGGCAGCCATCCCGCGCAGGAGCTTAGAATCCTCTGCGGGTCCTAGAAGGATTGGGTGTCGCTGTGCAGGCAGCGGAATTGGGTCGCCAGCCCCACAGCAGTCCAAGGCGTCTAGGGTGGCCACAGTGCCTTTGGGGAGGTCGGAACGCTCTCTGGCGGATCACAGCATTAGGGGGTTGAATCACAAGACCCTGAGGGTTCTTAGCTACCTAGGGGGTTCACAGTCTTCTGGGAATATTGGATATCGCGATGCCCCTTGGAGAAGGCAGAATGAGGGACCAAGGTGACCTCTGGGGGTGACAGCTGCCCAAAAAGCATCCAAGTCTGGGGGGAGGGGGTTGTCGCACCCCTCCGCGACAAAAGCATGAGGCATCGAAGGAGGTGGACAACGAGGACCGGACCAAGACGGCGACGCCAGCAAAGACTCGTCGGCAGGCGAAAGCACTGATAACGTGCGCCGTTAAGTCTAAGTAGCGCCCAGACCCCGCCCCGCCCGCAGGCTCAGGCCGCCCCGCAGCGCCCCCGCCGCTCGCGCCGCTGTAGCCTCCGCAAGCGCCGCGTCCAAGCGTCCCTCCAGGGCAGCACGAGACTTCCGCGGGCGGCGCTTAGTCCGGCTCCTGGGCCCCCTGCCGCGGCCTCCGGTCCACCCCCCAGCAGCAGGTAGCGGCGGCCGGGAAGTAGGCGTGGGCAGCCGCAGGCAGCGTCACGGGTGGGCACCCACAACGCGTTGTTCCCTCGTCGTGCGCGCTCCTCGCCGCTCCGGAAAACAGCGAGCACTGCCACCGAGAAGCGTGTCCATGCGCCGCGCGCTTCGCCGTGCGCGCTCACCGCCACCTGCACCGCTGCAGGGAGGGTGCGAGAGGGCGGGGTTATGCAGGGCGGGGCCGGAAGGGGGCGGGCCGCGTGGAGCACCGGGCGCCCACCCGTGGTGGGGAGGACACAAAGGGGGAACCCATCACAACGAGGACACCAAAGGCTGGAAGGGCGGGGCCAGTGGCACTGGGGGGCCTCAGATCCACTAAGGGTTAAGGGACAGGGTGGGGGGGTGGAGGTGAAGTGGGGCCTGTGACCTGAAACAGCCTACCGTAATCTTTCCGGCAGAACTTCTTCAGGCTGATGCGGTAGCTGCCAGGGGCAGGGCTGCAGTGCGACTCGCAGTCTAGGAGGAAGGCAGAGGCTGGCCGATTCCCCGTCACCTTTCCCCCTTTGCTCGTGCCCTATAGCCCCGTGCCCTAAAGTCATACCAGTCTGGGACCCAGTTCTGTTTACACTTACCCTGTGGCTCCACAGCGCTGCTCTCCTCAGTGGGTCCAGGGACAGGGGTCTCTGCAGAGAGGGTGGGAAAACGACCTTAAAGGGGTAGGAGTGTGTAGGGGAATCTGCAGGGAGGACAGACAGGCAACAGCCAGGAGCAGAGGTGTCTTAGCTGAGGTGGCTGAGGCAGAACAGTGTCACTCACTAACACAGGGTGCCACAGGAGAGCGGCTCTGCTGGAAGCCTGGGGCACAGCGGTTACAAGTGAGGCCAGTGACACCATCCTTGCAGGGACACTGGCCTGTGGTCTGGTTGCAGGTTTTGCCAGCAGCACCAACAGGGTGACAGTCACAAGCTGAGGACAGAGATGGGAAGATCCTGGTAAAAAGCTCATTTGGAGCTATGAGAAACCAAAGTAAATGAGAACATGTGGGTGGCAGACTAACCTCTACAAGCACGACGGTCACTCAGGGCACGGCCTGGGTCACGATAGAAGCCCTCTCGGCAGTAGTGGCAGTGGCGACCAGCAGTATTGTGCCGACAGTTGAGGCAGACACCCCCACTGCGGCGGCCAGACAGTCGGTACAGCTCCATGTTGAATCTGCAGCGTCGGGCATGATCATTACAGGAGCAAGCTGCAGGGAGAGGTGGGTCAGGGGCAGGTCCACCTGGTCCAAGGTCCCCAGGCCACCTTCCAAGGCCTCACCAAGGCAGGCATGTGCTTCCCGGGTAGTAGCCCGCTGCCATGGCCTGTCGCAGTAGAAGGGCTTGCAGCGGCCGCAGTCAGGGCCTTCAGTGCCATGTCGGCAGTCGCAGATCAGGTGGCCCTGGGTGTCCAGCAGGCACCGTGATGCATGCCCATTGCACTTGCAACGTCCGCCCACCTGGAGCTCAGTGGCTGAGTAGGAGTAAGGGACCATGGCCTCTGAGTCCCTGGTGTCTTCCAGCATGGCAGGCCTTGTGAGCAATATGCGAATATCTGTGGCGGTCACCCAGTCTTGGAGTACTGGGCTGTTCTCCAGATCCAGGCCTGGTGGGCTGCCATCCTGCACACTGAAGGCCAGAAGGCCACCACCATCAGGCTGGGCCTGGGGTGCTGGGAAGCACAGGGCCTCAGGCCCTGGGCCAGCAGGACCATCAGCAGGGGCAGGCGGTCTGCCATAGTCCAGGCCACAGCGGGAGGAGAAGAAGCCAAGCGGAGCCCAGCTGCGGCCATGGTCCTGGGACTTGAGCAAAGCCACTGAGGCAGGTGGAGCTGAGCAGAAGCGCAGGCTCACGAAGACCAGCTCAAAAGCCTTGCCCAAGGGTACTGTGAGGGTCACGTTGAGGGGTACCCGACGCAGCAAGTCAGAGCGCCAGCACAGGGGGCTTGCTGTGCCCCCTGCTGAGGTCAGGAGGGTAGAGGCATGTGCCCTCCGCGGGTCTGAGGCATCGCAGGCCTGAGTGGCAGGCTGCCCGCACGTGCTGGACGCCAGCACCTCACGGCCCAGGGCTGCATTCACCAGGCCAGGCACGCAGCCACGGGGCGCGCCCCCCTCGTCATGGCAGGGGTCGGGGGGCGCCGGTGGTCCAGGGCTCAGCGCGGCCCAGAGCGTGCCTGCGGTCAGCAGCAGCCCCCAGGGCCAGCTGGGCATGGCCGGAACCGCCGTGGGTCAACCAGCCGGTTGGGGCCCCACTACTCTGCACTCAGGGCGAGAGCCCCGTCCTAGGGTCTACCCACCGGGCCCACAGTGCGAGGCAAGCAGAACCCCTGGGTGGCCCCAGCCCCAGCCCAGAGGTGGCAGCAGCCGCGGGCACTCCTCGAGACTAGCGCAGCAGCAGGGATGTTGGCGCGTCCTCCCTCTGGGCCTGGAGCGATGACAACCGTCGCCCCCACTCCCAGTGCCTCCGCCAGCGGAGGCCCCACCCGCCGCCCGCCGCTCGCACTCACCCACCGAGGGCCGAGCGGAGCAGGTCTCCCGGCCTCCCGGGAAAGGCCGTGGGCGGGCGGGGCCTGGGGCGTCCGGGCCACCGCCTCCTCCCGGCTGCAGCTAGGGCGGGCGAGCTGAGCCAGGAGGGGGTGAGGGGCGCAGCAGGCGCAAGCCTGGGCCCAGCCGGGGGCGGGGCTGCTCGGCCGGGAAAGAGGGAGGGGAGAGAAGGGGGGACTCGTCTGCACCGCCGGAATCAAAAGCAGATTCAGACATAGGCTGGGCCAACAGGGGAGGGGGTAGAAGTCGGGGGGAGGGGCTGGGGAGCCAGGAATGCGCTGGTGGGAGGGGTCTGGAGGGGGCAGCTCAGCCCTACAGCTTGTGGAGGACCACCCAGCAGGGTCCCAGGCCTGGAGCCAGGCTTTGGCTGCTCCTTGAGTGGTGCCACGTGCTGCAATGGGCCACCTCCTCCCTTAAGTCCATCATGCAGGCAAGGCCCAGGATGCTCCCCAGGGTGAGGGAGCCAAGTAGGCCTGACTAGTTGTTGGGCGTCTCCAAAGCCATCTGCTCTAGTAGAAGGAACCCAGGGTTGGGTTCAGGTATGCCCTTGAATCCAAGCTGCTCCAGCTTCTGGTTGTGGGACTGGGGTTCCCTAGTTTCCTCATCAGCTGATGCCTGTTACTCACCTTGTTTTGTGGAGCTGCTGGAAGGATTTGACCAGCACACACATACAGAGGCCTAAGCCAGGAGCTCAACCATGGCCCACCTGAGCTCAGCTAAGGGATGAGGCCACTATTTCCCAGTGGAAAGAGGTCAAACTCTTATCCCAAAACGTTCCTGGCTCTTTGAATGTCTAGTGCCTTCACCATGATGGGCACTTAAGTTGGAGGCAACAGGAAGAAAATGAGAGCTGCAGGGGTGAGGGTGTCACAGTGGTATAGTATATAGGTGGTTCAGGGCTTGATCAGCTGTTGAGGAACCATGTAGAATGGGTTTTGACCCATGGGGAAAGGCTGATCAGAAATGAACATGTCAGACCCCCTGAGCCTGCTGGCCTACAACCCAGTAAGTAGGTTTGGGCAGGATAACAAGCAGAAGCCCAGCTGAGTGGCCAGGGTACCAGCTGGGGATATATAGTTACAACTGAGAGTGGCCCCAGTCAAGAGAGACCCCCTTCCCTACTACCTTTAGATCCTTGATAGGAGGGGCCAAGCATTCCAGGGAAGGTTGCAGGTTTTTCCATGCAGCAGAGATGGTGAACATATTCCATATTCAGGCCTTGGAAGCAACCCTAAGGCCTGAATGTTCATTTTCAGAAGGGAGGTTTACCCAAGACCAGGCTTGCAGTTAAGAGGAAGAGGCCACCTGAATATGTTCATATAGGTATTGGCAACTCTGGTCTAGGCTAGAATTAAGGACCAGCAGGAAGAAAGAAGAAAAGCAGAAACTGCTATTTGGAAGAGAAGGAGCTAGAGGACACTGAAGCCTCCCAGGGCAGGCCAAAGGAGCAGAGGGAGCAGGAGGGCCTGACTTGGAGAAGCAGAGGACACAGTGATGGACACCTAGCTTGGCTCCTGGGGCTCCCTGGCCCAAGCTCTTTCCCAAAGGTGATATCTGCATATGCAAGGCCTGGCACAGGGATTCCACTGCGCCTGGAACAAGTTTCCTAATAAGTTTTGCTGTTAAGAAATCTAAGCTCTTGCTGTCCTCTTTCCTGAGGTCTGATTGACAGCCAGAGGCAGATCTTAGGAGGGAGGACACAAGAACAGCCTTTCACCCTTAGAGTGGAACCATCTTTGTCTCCAGTCCAGCCTCCCTGTGAGCTGGGATTGGGGTCTGCAGACATCTGGTGGCTTCTGTTGTGGGTGGAAGTAGGGTCCTAGGACTCAGCCCTAATCCCTCGGCAGTAGGCCAGGCCTGGGGCCCACAGGACTACAGCATCACCAGGTCTCCATGGAGGAGGCTGCCAGCTGTGAAACCCTTTCCCAGAACTGTCCTCTGCACATATTCTCCTCTGGACTCTAGGGCTGCCCTTGCAGATGATGTGATGGAAGTTGGGGACAGCCTTCCCCCACCCAGTTCCTAGGCCAGGCCTGGCTTATTGCTCCTCATGGATGGAGCAGCCCCTGTCTGTCCCTGACTTGTAGGGTCCTTCCTGCCTCCCACCTTTCTGGTCCTGACCTCCCTCCAGCCATCTTCAGCAACAGAGGCTCCACGTTACCTCCCTGGCCTCTGCCTGCAACTCCTCTGGCTGCTACATCAGCCTCAGCAACTCAGAATGACAGACACCAGCTTTAAGGCACAGGTTAGGGAGAAAGGATAGAGGGGCTTGATAGTCCCAGGTGCATGGAGCTGACAAGTAATCAAATGACTATCAATCAGCACAGCCCAGGACCTACTGTCCCCTCCAAACGATTGCAAGTCATCACTTGTTCTAATCTTGTACATTTATTGAGCACCTATTATGCCTCACCAGCTTCCAACCCAGCGCAGAAGACAGATGGCTCCCTGGAAAGGACACAGCAGCAGTAGCAGCACCTCCACCCAGTGCAGGGTGGTCACTCCACGTCCTGCTGCCCTGAATCCTGCATGCCAGGCGAGTGCCCAGTGTGTACAGGCTCCCGCCCACGCCACTCTCAATCTGGCTTGCCCTGGGGGTGCGACCAGCTCTGGGCGCCAAGAGAAGGGCTGAAAAGCAACTTTGGGTGGATGGAGGGTGTGTGTGGGGAGAGTGGAGAGAGGGGAAGGAAATAGCCTATAGCCCCCTCCGCCAGGGCCTCCTAAAGGTTCAGAAAGGTTTTAGGGAGGAGGTTTCCGCAACCCCAGTGCACCACTGGAGGGAGAAGACATCCAGTTCGCCTTGACCTTGGTGGGGGCGAGCGGGCTCAGGGCGTCCCCGGCTCCCCCTGCTCCGGATGCCCAGCCCTCCGTCGCCGCCGAACACGCCAGCACAGGAAGGCGGCGATCAGGACCCCGATCAGGACCCCGAGGCCTACGCCGAGCGCAGCCAGGGACAAGCCCTGGGCCAGGTCCAGGCGGGGTCCGCGCAGCGAGAAGGTGATGGCCGT
The DNA here is from genome assembly GCA_004027875.1 of Aplodontia rufa. Lineage (NCBI taxonomy): Eukaryota > Metazoa > Chordata > Mammalia > Rodentia > Aplodontiidae > Aplodontia > Aplodontia rufa. Next base: position 35,080 of record PVKS010003160.1, on the reverse strand, counting down.
GGCAGCTGCACCGGCCAGGACCGCTACGGCCCCAAAGGGCAGAACGCAACTCGGCCATGAGATCCCGGTGCCGCCAGTGGCCAAGAGCAGAGCGCGCAGGGCCCTGGAGGGTTCTGGGGGTGCAAGGCCCAGCGGCGTGGGATCCGGCTCAGGCGCGCTCATTTCGCCGACACTGAGGTGGTGCCCGTGGGTGGTGTGGGCGCCCATCCGAGGTCCCACTTATGCCCTCCACGTCAGAGCCGATTGGGCCAGGATGCTGTGAAGCCACAGGGGACTCTGGGGAGTCCCGCCTCCTCCTCGTGGCTCCTCCAGGGCAGGCGTTAATCCACAGCGGGGTCTCCCTTACTTGCTCTGTACCCCTTGTGTTGAAGCCTATTCAAAACCACCCCATCTCCCAATTCTATCCAGGATATTTCCCTGGATACCTGGATATGTTGGACACCACCGGTGCCCAGGATTGCCCCCAGGATAGGCTGGTCATTCAGTCAAGGCCCACTGCTCCCAATGGAGCCCTGCCAGGGATAGAGAGGACAGTCCCCCTGCCCTCTTGGGGCTGCAATCCAGTTGGAATGATAGGCAATAAACCAAGTGAACCAGTTCACCCAGTGGCAGAAGCCTGTAATCCCAGCACTAGGGAGGCTGAGGTGTGAAGATTCAAAGTTGAGGCCAACCTCAGTAAATTAGGGAGCTCTTGTTTGAAAAAAAGAGGGTTGGTGTGTGAATTTAGCTCGGTTGTTGAGTTCAATTCCCAGTACTGCAAAAACAAAATACACACACACACACCCACACACACACACAAATCAACTGAAGTCATTGATTAAATAATTTCAGAGTGGGGCTGGAGCAGTGGATCGGTGGTTACAGCACTTGCCTGGCACGCGGGAGGACCAGGGTTCGACGCCCAGGACCATGTACACAATGAAGTGTCAAAGCAATGAAACTCATATGAAAAACTAAATAAAATTGATTCTCTCACTGTCCCTCTCTCTAATAATTCTGGGGTAGACCACCCACCATGGAAACTGGTGCTGGGGCAGACAGCAGCTGTGGCTGTAGTTTCACTCTGGGGATTGAGAGGTACTCCAGATCAGAAACTGGGTATAAACTCTGAGAGTTGCTCTCCTGGACCTGAGTGCCTGCCTATGGGTGCAGGCAGCTAGGCTCTCCTTTGGGTCTTTCCCTAGCAGAACCCCTCAATGCAAGGAGGCCCATGGTTTTTCATTTTCTACTTTGGTCTCCGTCATCTGGTCCCCGGCAGCCCTTGGCCCTGGGCTCTGTATCTGTTGGAGCATGTTTCTGGCCTGCTGGGTCTTTTACAAGTAAGGCTTCCTGCTGGGAGCCAAGGAGTCACCTGAAGCTGTCACCATCACAGGTCCACCCTAAACCTGCACATTTCACCTGGCCTTCCTCTGTCCCAGCTTTCTCCAGGTGTTATGTGCCTCCTCTCCCGCAGCATGCAGAAGCTGGTGTTTTCCTGTTGCAGGTCCTTGTCCTCAGCCCAGTGTGATGAAGCTCCATAACTGTCTGCACCAGAGGCCAATGTCCCAGTTCCAAGGAATGCCTGGGATATAGTTAGGGTTCAATGAAGTTTCACCTATGTACACCAGCCATGGTCTACCACCACAGCCTTAGCCCAGCACTGCAGACACATTGATTAATCTTCATGCTAGCCCCTTGGAGTAATGTAATTACCACTACCCACTATGAAAGCGGGAACATGCCTGGGGAATTGAAGCTCTTTAGGAATCTGGCTATGGGCTTGCCTGGTATGCGCAAGGACATGAGTTCAAACCCCAGGACATACACAATTAAGTCGGTGAAACAAAGGCCAGATGTAAAGAAGAAATTCTCTCCCTCTTAAAAAAAATAAGAGGGGGGTGCTGGAGCGGTGGCTTAGCAGTTACAGCACTTGCGCCTGGGATGCGTGGACGTGGGTTCAAATCCCAGCACCATGTACACAACGAAATGCAGGAGCAACGAGAATCAATTTTATTTCGTTTTTCATGTGGCTTTTGTTGTTCCAAGACTTTGTTGTGTACGTGGTGTTGTGGTTTGAATCCACATCCTGGTGCATGCCAGGCAAGCACTGTAACTGCTGAGCCACCACTCCTCCCACCCCCCTTTAGGAAAGAAAAATTAATAATTTGGTTAAAGTCCCACAGCTAGGAAACAAGTGATGATATAAACCCATCTTTAGCTGCAGAAGCTTCAACTCTGGGGATGGAGCTGAGGTGGCTATGGTGACTGACCTCTTCTGTAATGATGGTGTTAAGGCTTTGTCTTCCAACAAGCCTGTGAAGGGAAGGGGGCTTGAGGTGTGTTTCGGGCAAATGTTCACCTTAAGTGGTCCTGCCCCTTCTCTTCCCTTATGCAGCAGGGATATTCATAGTCTTTTTTTTTTTTTTTTTAAGAGGGAGGAACAGTGTGAGGGAGAATCAATTTTATTCAGACTTTCATGTGGCCTTTGTTGCTCCGATATTTCAGTGTGCGTGTGCTGGGGTCTGAACTCGTGTCCTTGCACATGCCAGGCAAGCGCCGGAACCACCAAGCCACCGCTCCAGCCTGATATTCATATTGATACATTCACTTGATGCTTTTTCTTGGTACCACAACATGAACCCACAGACACTCCATCACTGAACTACACCCCCACTCCTTTTTATTTCGTTTTGAGACAGGGTCTAAGTTGCCAAGGCTGGCCTCAAACTTGTGAACTCAACTTTCCAAGTGGCTGGGATTACAGGTGTGTGTCCAACTTTACTTGATACATTCTTGATTAATAAGACCACAAAGAAACAAACTACAGCCCCTAGCAAGTCACATCTTGGTATTGAAATATATGCATTTTCTAAAGCAGTTTTAACATCATACAAAAGACTCAGATCTATAGCAGAGAAGAGGTAGCTAAGTGAGGCTCTACCAGGGCCCGGGGTTGCTGCCAGTGGAGGATGGAAATTAGAGGCATGACCTCCAAGTTTGGCTATGATGAGAAGAGCCAGGAAGGTCCACCCACCCAGATTTCCTGGCAAGGTATAGGTGTCCCTGGGAACCCAGATCCACCAAACCAGGAAATTATCTTCAATCCCTGTTCTCTTCACCCTTCCAGAAGGGATCTCCTAAAAGGACTGCCTGCTCCAGGGTCCTGAGGACTGAGGGTAAGGGGCTCCAGGTGGCCCAGGGAAGGGCTCAGTAGGCAGGGTCATCTCGCAGGATGGTGAGGAAGTGCTCGCCTCCCTCGCAGAGTAGGTTGTGTACAGCCCGGCACAGCACCAGCCAGGATGGCCCCTGTGGCCCCTGTGTGCTCACCAGGGGGAGGAGTTCAGCCATTAGGACCTGGGGCAGTACAGGGAGAAAGTCTCAGTGGGGCCTGTCCCAACTGGCAGCCCCCAGGACAGGCTTCATCGCTCTAGCCCTCCCTCCCTGTGAATCTCCACTCATCTGGCAGCCTACCCTCAGGTGAGACTCACACACTCCCATCCTCCAGCAGGGTCTTGGAGAAGGAAGGTCATGCCCCACCCCAGGTCTCCTTCCCTGGAGGCCCAGCCATCAGGAGGCTCCAGCGTCAGCCCTTGCATAACAGCTGACTCCACAGGTACCCAGTTGCACTCTTGCCACCTCATGCTCTGGAATTACCTTTTCCAGGTGGATCTGCTGCTCCAGCATGGCCACCCGCAGCCTCAGGGTTGCCAGGTTCTGCAGTTCCTGGGTGCTGGAGTAGAGGAGGAGCTGGGGGCTCCAGGAAGGGTCCACTCCACCTCCACAGGCTGCTGAGGCCTGGGGTGGCTTGTCTACAAGACATGGTCCTGGTAGCTGTTCCCTTGCAGCTGTGGATTGGAGACATGTGATCTCCTGGAGTGGTGCCTGTGTCCAAGGCTCAGTTTCATTCATTGGCCAGCACCTGGCTCCCCAGGTGCCACACTGCCAGGCTGCCTTGCCTTTAAGGGCTGCAAAGCTGAGCTTTCAAAAGAGCACAGTGTATGGCAGAGTGTGGTGGGCCTGGGGTTCATGGCAGGGAGAGACATTTGTGAAGTCTCCCTTTGCCTCTGAATTCACTGGTGCTTATGTGTGAGTTTCTTGAGACTGACTGTTTTTGATAGATTATCAATAGAGTTTTCTCTCTTAAAATTTTCAATTAATTAAAAAGTGTAAAGGATAAAAAGCTCCAGTAGTCATCTCCCAGTATCTTTCTGATCCTATGCTGTTTTTGCAGTAACTAGGTAAATAAGCAAACTGATAGGTTGTTGGGAGCAGTGGGGTAAGGGCAAGTGAGGACAGCTGACTGGACCAAAGACAAATGAAAAGAACCCAGCACACTGTGGGGTGGGTGAGAAGGGCCTTCCCGCCTCTGATGCCAAGACTGGTCATCCTTCCTTAAGGCATGGGCAAGATGGACTCAGGTGTCCTGACCCTGGTTAAGACCTCAGCACGGGTAGCAGTAGGGACAGGGCCTCACCTGCACGCAGGACCTGCAGCCTGTGAAGACACTTCCCAACGATGGCCTGAAGACCCTCCAGGGTGAGCAGGCAGCTGTACTCCTGCATCCAGTCAGTGGGGACTATGCAAGAGTTAGGGAGGGCAGGCTCAGTCCATGCCATCCTGATACCCTCCCTGCAACCTGCCCTCCACAAACCCTCCCAAGCCCCGCTGACCTGAGGAGAGCTCGTCCTGCATCCGCTGCCGCAGCAGCACACAGGCCTTCCGTAAGTGCCGAGCCTCCACTTCTATCTCCATGGCACTGAGCCTGGGGCCAGGCCAGCCTGACTGGACATGGGTCAGGGAAACTCTCCTGTGTCCAGGCCCCACCTGCCAGGTTTAGAGTCAGAAGCACGCCACCCCCACCACTCCTACAAGTTCAGTAAGGCCCTCCACTCCAACTCCTGCAAGCCCCCAACACCCCACCACTCCTGCAGGTCCACCAAGGATACAGCCGTCTGCAGTTTCTGGAGAAACTGTGCTTTGGCAGTGCTGGTGGCATCTGCAGAGTCACTGGTCTGTGTGGAGTTGAGCTGGGCCCACAGGCTGGAAAGTGCATAAGAACACCGAGGGAACCAGAGAGGGATGCTGTTATTTCAGACAGCAAGGGGCCAGAGGCTGAATATCATTTCTGTTGAATGTCAGCAGGGGTCTCTGGAGGCTTTGGGGAACCTAGAGGACACTGACTAGGACAACCAAAGAGCAGACCTGCTCTAAGGAGTGTTAAGCAGAATTCAAGGAAGGAAGAAGTGAACTGTGACTGGCAACTACAACCAGAAAGAGACCTAGGTACTTGCTTTATACCAGGAACGGTGCAAACATCTGAAAGGCACCACCTTGCTTAACCCTCCCAATACCTCTGTGAAGCCAGGGCCTGTCACTGTTGCCTCCAGCTCTAAACCTGGCAGAGGGAAGACAGACTGGGACTTGGAGACGCCAAGTGTCACTCACGTTCAGGCCTTGCAGCTGTGAGTGGCTGAGCAGGGGATACCAAAGCCCGCTGAGCTGAGGCCTCTACAGCCATCCTGCCTGGGCAGGCTCTGAATGTGGATGGTGATCCCACCAAGCAAAGAAAGCAGAGACATGCTAGCAAGTCTTGCCTACACATCCCCAGGCTAATGATGTTTTCCTGGTCTCCTGTCCCCATGCAGCCTTACCGGGAGTTCTGGGAAGCCACCTTCCTGAAGGGCATGGGCAGCTGCAGCAGGGTCCTGTCACAGAAGCCAATGTTCAGAACAGCCTCACCTTACTCTGGGGACTGCCAGTCCTTCTCCCTACTCAGTCTATTGCAGTAAGGCTTCTTGCTCCTTCTCTCTCCAGTCATTATCAGAAAAGTCCTTGGAAGGGGCTTCCAGAGTGGTACAGAAGCCAACCCACTCCAGTAGTACCCTGACAGGGCACTATGAGCAGAGCACAAGCCTTCTACAAGTTCCCACCTGGAGTTCCTGGGCTGGGTGGATAAGTAAAGGCAGGTCAGGCTCCAGAATGTAAAACCTGGTACCATCCCAGACAGCTGCAAAGCATGAGCCTAATGAGGTGACACCTCAGGGCTCCCAAATGCAGCTCTATGCCCTGCCCTTTCTGTACTCCAAACCTCTCTGTACTCCTGCTGATGGCTAAGGTCTGAGCAAGTAAGCCGGCAGATTCTCCAGTGAGGGTCTGGGAAACCTACCCCTTCTCTTTGAGTGTGAAGGTTTCTGCAGCCTGAGGAGCAGTTGATTGGGCTATCTGTTCATCCCTGAGGCCTGGTCCACGGCTAGTGGCTCGGGCTTCTATTGCCATATGGGTCCTATCTCCCACCACAGGAACCCTACACTCAGGCTGGTTCTTGGCAGGCACTCTGGGATGGTGGATGCTCTTGGTAGGTCTTGCTCCTGAGGCACGGCTGCCAGCCTGGCTTGAGGCTTGGGCTGGGACTGAGGCGGTGGTGCCAGGAGAGGTAGCAATCAACTCAGATTTCAAGTGGGGAGTTCTGTCTCTTTCCCCAGCCTTAGAGATGCCTTTCCGCACCCGTACAGCCTTCTCCAGTGCCTGGGTCAGAAGCTCCAGCTCCTTGAGGTCCTGGGGGCTTGGTGTGTATGCTGTGGAAGCCAGAAACCATGGAGAAGTTCCTCCCCACTGTCCCAGGATGGGTCCCTCATCACTGCATGCCAGAGACAGGCCACAGGCTGCACCTGGAAAGGGTGGTGGCTGAGGTTTACCTGAAGACAGGCCCTCTTCATTAGTTTCTGGCCCTGCAGGTGGCTCCGGAGCCCGAGTCCCCGCTGGTTCCCTGCAAAGACAGCAGCCATGGCCCAAACAGACCCCACCCCGCAGCGGTGGCCCCACCTCAGACCCTGCTGGGTAAGCGGCGCGGCACAGACAACTGGAACCTCTGAAAAGGGCGGCTAGACCCTGCCTCCCAGCCTCTACATAATTCTGAGGGGCCGAGGGAGTCCCGGGGTCCGCTACCAGGCGCGCAGCAGCCGCCGGGAGATGCGCAGGCTCCGATCTAGCTGCCGCTGTCGCTCTGCACAGGCGTCGAGGGCGCCCTGCATCTCGGCCACCAGCCTGGGGGGACACATGGACCGCTCAACACCCTGGCAGGCTTCGGGCCCCGCGCCAGCCCACCCTGCTCCCGCCGCGACAGACGCACCGGCGCGCACAGTCCGCGGGCACCATCGCCCGCCACTCGCACTTCCAGCGTTTTGCCGCCGCCGCCGCCGCCGCCGCCACGCCTCTTCCGCTCAAAGGCCCGCCCCTTCCCGCCGAGCTATCCAACCCTGGGCCCAGCATTCCGGACCCACCCACGACCGCGAACCCACCGAAGGCCCCGCCCCGGAGCTCAGGCGCACCCCCCAGAGGTCTCCTAGGCCTAGGATGCAGCCAGCCAGACCCCAATGACCCAATCTTGTGGTTTGAATAACTAGGCAGATGGAGGTGCTCTTCCCGTGCTCCTCTGGCAGGATGGTTTAATGGTTGGCTTTATGTCCTTTTTATTTTGTAATAAGGATTTAACCCAGGGGCGCTTCACCACTGAGATACATCCCCAGCCTAGTTGCTTAGGGCCGCACCACATTGCTGAGACTGGCCTTGAACTTGCAATTTTACTGCTGGGATTACAGACATGCGCCACCGCATGGTAGGCTTTGTCTTAACCAAACCTTACAGAAGGCACTTTGAAACAGGGACAAGCTGCCTTTGACCCCAGGACCCCACAGTACAGGGTCAGACACTGGGTGAAGTAAGAATGACCTGTGAAGATGGGGACAGGGTGGAGGAAGCGTTCACTTTTGGTCGAGGGAATGAAGTGGTGACATCCAGGGAGGTGTCAGGCAGGCATCTGGATATAGGGGGATGAAGCCCAGGAGATGTGGAGCATGCTGCACATGGAACAATGGTCTGGCAAGATGGCCCAAGGTCTGTGCTGCGGGGAGGTGGCTTGGAGGGAAGCTGGAGCCCAGAGAATTACCAGGAGGGAGAACCCCAGCTCAGAGTCCCAGGAGGTGGCCATTGGCAAGTAATGCTGGAAAGGCCTGGGCAGTAGCCATGGGATTTGTGGGGTGGGGGTAGGTGGATAAGGTAGGTATTCAGTGACTCCAGGAACATCTTGGGGAGGACTGTGGGCTCAGATCAGATACTAATGGGAAGAGTGTAGTCAGAAGGTACCAGGGTGACAATCACGCCCTGGGGGAAAGGCTGGGAAACCTATACCACAGTCAGGTAGTTCCAGGAACCCTCTGGAGTCGTTTACATCTTATGGGCTGAGAGAAGGTAGAGAACCAAGTCCATCCAGAGTTGAGACTCTCATCAGAGGGGTCATGGAGGGGCAAGGCAGTAAGGGGTCCATCACTCCTGTGCCACTGTCCTCATCACATTTAATCCTCACAACACCCCTGTGAGGTAGGTATCACTGCCCCATCTTACAGATGAGGTAACTGAGGCTCACACATGCTCAGGGGCACACGGTAGACAGGGCAGATTTATAGTTCCAACACCTGGGTTCTCCTCACCCCAACCATGCCCCCCACCCAGGGTGAACAGAATTCTCTTACAGTAGTAAAAAAAGACAGCTGCCACGGGATATCAACACACACACACACGCTCAAAGCAAAGCCACCACCGAGCCAGTATCCCCCTTCCCCGTACTTCTGGGTCAAGACCATTTGGGGAAACTGACCCAGTGGTTCTTACATTTGAAAGCAAACAAAAGTACCCTGGCAGGGTCAGGGACAGTGATCAGCCTTTGGCTGACTCCCCAGGCATTGTTGGGGTGGCTGCCTCTGAGGCTTACATGCATACTAGGCAAGTGCTCCACAAGTGAGCTACACCTCAGGCCTGTCATATTCAAAGCAGGAAGCCACGTCTGTGGCCAGCTCAGAATCCACAGCAGCCAAGGACAAGCCCTCTGTGTTTTCGATTTTCTTCCTCTTGGATATCTCAGATATTAGGACTTTTCAAAAAAATTTTTTTCCTGACTAACCTCTGTGGGAAAATTCCTTTTGAATAAAGAGGGGGGCCAGGATAGCACCAATGGGCTAGTGTAACATTCTTTTTTATTTGAGCCTAAATAAAGTTGGAATTATCCCCCCACCCCCTGCTTTTAATTTAATACCCTCTTTTAACTTTTTAAAAAATTTTCATCTTGAAGAAATCTAGAAATAAAAACAGGAAAAGAATGGCCCAGAAATTCAGTGCAAAAAGAGATGTTCACATGGACACCACAGGACCCAGACCACTCTGGGAGGAGGACAGGTTGAAAAATGAGCTCAAAGTGCTGGAGGGAGGTAGCCTACGACCCCAGCTTTGGGGTCCCCACACCCAAGATCACACTGCAGTCCACACTGATCTGCAAGATCACAGGTTGCCTTACCGTGGGACCCACTGCCCTGAAGGGAGTAGATATCTCAGGCTGGCTGAGGTGGGAGAAGGGACAGTGGTGTGCTCAGAGCTGTGAGCTCTAAGCCAGGTTCCAAAACCAGATGCCAGCAGGGGCTCAAACTGTGGCAGGATACCTGGGCCACATGAATTCTGAGCATGAAAACTGCTGGTTCCTGGTATGGGGCTCAGTTGGGCCATTGCTGGGTAGTCCAGGACAGACATAGGCTTAAGCTCTCAGACAGAGGGTACAGAAGATAGGTCTCACAGTGTGGCGTGATTGTTTCAAGGCTAAATTTTTCAAAGAGAAGGAGCTGAATTTTCACTCTAATTTTGACATTTTTGAGGATTTGGATGGGACTTCCCTGGAGAAAGAAACTTCGGTGTCCACAAGTTGTCCCTGTTCTGTGACAGCCACCCAGGGTCTGCACAGCGCCCATCCACAGTGTCCCACACCTCCTAGCCAAAGAGCAGCCCCCGCTCAGTAAACATTTACTGCGGCAAATACACACTCATAGCTTCAGGAAGCCCAAGTTCGTGTCCTTCTCACTGAGCACAGATAGGTTTTGCCGCTTCACCTGTTGCTGGGGAGCTCTGCTCCCTGGGGGAGTTGGGGGACGACATTGTAAACATGACTTCTTGGCCTGATGATGGCAAGGCTGCGTGTCTGAGCTGCTGCCCAGGGACAACACTGAGGTAGATCGGGGAGGGCCCCCCGAGCCACTGTCCACTGAGTTTGTGGGACTTGCACTGCTGATGGAGGAGTACCCTGAGGTTGTGATGTCCTTGCCAGGCTCCCTCCTGTTGCAAAGAGGCCTGGGCCCTAGTGCTGGAGGTGTCTGGGTACCAGGCACCTGGTGTGCCTTGTCCTCCTGGCAGGTCTCCTCATCACTCGATTCCTGGCAGCAGTGCTGTTCTGGGTTCAGGTACACCACGGTGACATCGAGAACACCACTGGGAGCTGTCACTGTGGGAAATGTCAGGGAGAGAGGTCAGGCCTTAGCCTGAGCATCAGGAGTAACCCTCTGCCTGGTGAAGACCCAGACAGCCCAGTCCAGTTTAAAACTCCTGTGCCAGGATGCATGTCCCCCACCTGGCTGCAGTTTCTTGTGTGGCTCAGGTCAGAGCTGGATGACATGCCTCTTTCAAGCTGGGGGAACAGTGGAAGTTGACAATATACTGGCCATCTAGCCACTCAGTCCACCAATAAACACAAAAGCAAGCAATTGGAAAAACTGGGCTAGTGGGCAGGTTCTTCTGTACACCACATGGACACACCTCAGTGTTCTAGAAAGATCTTGCTAGGACTCCAGAAAGGGTATCCATCAACTTCTGCCCTAGTGAGGTCCTGGAACCAACATGGACCCAGCTGGAGCTGGACATGGGCCTAGCTGAAATCATCTCTGTTCCTGTGGATGAGACCCCACCCCAAGCTGTGATGCTAAGGGCTCCACCCTCAGACCTTCTGGCACCTGGACACGTTCTCCTGCAGGACCCGGCCTCCATACACACAACCCACTCTGCACAGCACCAGGAGCCAGAGGAGGCCTGCACGGTGGGTGGCCTCCAACGTGACATCCCTGTGCAGCCTAGACACACTCACCTTCACCCTCCTTCTCGCCCTCACTCTCCTGGTCACCCTCGTAACCAGAGCAGCAGTCCAGGCTCCAGTCAAGGAAACTGCCCAGCAGTGTTTCCTCCTGGCTGGAGAGCTCTGCAGTAGGGGTGGTGACAAAGCTGCCCCTGTCCTCCTGGAGGCTGTTCTCCCGCTTCCTGTGGGGTGGGGAAGAGTCCAGAAAGCCCGGGTCACAGGAAGCCACATTGGGAGGCCCAACCCAGTCCTTGGCCCTGGCCTCAAGCATGTGCATGCCCCTTGGCTCTGGAAGAGTTGGTATAAGCCCTGCAGGAAGCATAATTGGTCTAAACCAGGCCTCATTCTTGGCAAAACTCAGTGCACCCTGGTCAGCTATGGGGCCCTGGACCAACTACTTGTCCCCTCTGGAGACTGGCAGAATGCTGCCACCCAAAACATGGGCAGTGCATGGCCTGACACTGGGCAAAGACAACATAGACAGCCTGTCCTTGGGCAGTGCCAGCACACTGCCCAGCTGGGGTTGGGGCTGGGTAGAACCCATGTCACCTGTGCGGGTCTCTCCCACTGGAGTGAGGGGCTCCAGGAAGCAGGTTATGTTTTTTTTTTTTTTTTAAACTTTTTTTGAACCGGGGGCATTGAACTCAGGGGTCTTAAACCACTGAGTGACATTCACAGCCCATTTTTCAGTTTTTAGCTTGAGACAGGGTCTTGCTAAGTTCAGGGCCTAAGATGAGGCTGGCATTGAACCTGTAATCCTCCTGTCTCAGCCTCCTGAGCTGCTGGGATTATAGGCTTATGCCACTGGGCATGGCTAGAGAACAGATTTAACAGTGAGGCTGGGCACATAGCAGGGGCCAGAGACTCCACCTGTCAGGTACAGATGCATGTGTCTGTTGGGCTCCCCTCGGCCCCGCCGCATTACCCAATTCTTGCATAGTCGGGGTGTAAAGAGCAGTTCTCAGGAGGACCCAGGTCTCTGTACAGTAGAGGGTGCTGCAGTGTGTCCCAGAGAGGAAGCAGCAGACCAAGGGTTCAGCCTGCTTCTGTATCTGATGCTTCCTTAGGGCTCCCCAAGGTTTAGAGCTCTATAGAACACTCACGGAGGTGGCCCTACCTGGCCCTATATTGTGACAATGCCTGTCTTCAGGAAGCTCAGGGGCACTGAGAAGTCATTAAGGTTAGGGCTAGCAGCACAGGAGGGTCACACTTATCTGGGCTTTGCAGGGTAAACAGAAGTTCTTTAGGTGAGCAAGGTAGGGAGGGGAAGTTATTAGAAGAGGTGTAGTCAGAGCACTAGAGAAGAAACTGGGATGAATGGGAATACACACAGGCGAAGAGGGAGGGTACGAAAGGACAAGAGAGGGTGGCGATGAGGGTGTTAATCAAGCCACCAAATGCTGGGGTAATATCATGGAGCAGAAAAGCCCAGGCTGACACATCACAGTGCAGTCAAGGCCCAGCCTGAGACGGATCAAGCGTGCTCGGGATTCCCACTGAGGCAGCAAGACTGGCCCTGACGCTTAGAAGCGGGGCCGAGGACTGCACAGGATCAAGGCAGGTTCTTCCTACATGGGATCTGCTGCTTCTCCGTAAGAGCCTTAGGAACCCCAGCCCCCCAGGCTTGAGCCACCCTTTCGTTAGGCAGACCCGAGCCAGGGTCGGACTCACCGTTTGGTTCTCCTCCCAGAGGGAGAGCTGAGAAAGGCATGGATCTCTCCTGTGCTGAGGAAAGGTGGGGGCTCTGGGCTCTCCTGCTTCACTCCTAGGGCCACACACAGCTGGCTGTAGCTCAGCACCTGAGGGAGGCCAGGGTCAGTGAGTAAAGCTGTCGATGGGGAGGCACAGACCAGGGCAGACAAGCCGCGCCCACCCTAGCTCCAGGAGACACCCAGGCACAGCAGGGACAGCACCTCTTCCTGGCTGATTTCTTCGTAGCGCTTGTCCTCAAATCGCTGCTTCACGGCGGTCAGAGAGACTTGTCTGTAGTCCTTGGGGGCATCGTCATGGAAGCTGGAACAGACCCAGAGGACCCATTAGCAGCCCTAGACTAGAGAGGAGAACCTGGTGGTGACAATGCAGACCTTCTGGAGGAGCGCCTGGCAGCTCCTGGCAGGGATGAGCAGAGTTCCCGCATGTCCCAGCAGTCATGAGCAACGACAGGCATGTGCACAGCAGCAGACTTGCAACACAGGAGGCGGGATCAGAAAAGCATCCATCTTGTGGTCCAGCCACACAGCACAATTTTATTCAGCCATAAAAAGAAATGGAAGCGCCAGGGCGTGCTTGCACATGCCTACTAGAATCCCAGAGGCTTGGGAGGCTGAGGTAGAAGGATCGCAAGTTGGAGGCCAGCCTCAAGGATTTTGTGACACCCCATCTGAAAATTTCAAAATATAATAATAAAGAGGGGGCTGGGGATGTAGCTCCATGGTAGAGCACCTGCCTAGCATGTATGAGACCCTGGGTTCAATCCCCAGTACTGGAAAAGAAAGAAAGAAAATTAACTGTGAGAAGTGAGACAAAAAAGGTTGCATGTGCACACATTATAACTACATTATACACACTGTCCAAAAAGCACGGGATGTCAAGTAGAAGGCAGACTGCCAGGGGCTGAGAAGCTGGGAGGACTGAGGGTTAGAGCTGAAGGGTCAGGGGTTTCCTTTGGGGGTGAGGAAAATGTTCTAAAATTGATAGAGGTGATTGTGGTGTGGATTCTGTGGTGTACCAGAGTTAAGTTATCCTCATTAGAAGGAGGTGTAGGGGCTGGAGTGGTAGCTCAGCAATAGAGCATTTGCCTGGCATGTGCAAAGACCTGAGATAGAACCCCAGCACCATACACACAACTAAGTGGAGGAAAAACAAAAACCAGATGAAAAAATAAAATTGACTCTCTTTCTCTCTCCCTCTCTTTAAAAAGAAAGAAAGAGAAAGAGAAAGAAAGGAAAAGGAAGTTTAGTGTGTAAACAAATGTTTCCAACTGAAAAGCAAAAGAGGCTAGGGTACAGCTCAGTGGTTGGTTATGTGCTTAGGATGTGTGAGGCCCTGGGTTCAATCCCAAAAAAAGCAAAAACAAAACTCCTTTGGGGGGAAGAATAAACACAGCCCAGCAACCACTTCTGGGGGCCAGTATCAGGTAACAACTTGTGCTCCTGGCACACGCAGGAGGGTGGGGGAGCCAGACACACTGCCATTCGACTATCACTGTGGTTCCTTGTTCGTCAGTTGTAGAGTCTGGGTATAACAGGGTGGGCCAAAGCACTCACCAAACCCAGGGAAATGCCTTGGGTCCATGACTGAATCACAGTGGGGAGGAAGGAGAAAGGGCAGGCGGGCAGAAGGGGGCTGGTAGAGGGATTGGGAGCAGCTCTGTAGAGTTCTGTTCTTATCCTGGGAGTGGGAGGGTGAGGCTCTGGGTTGGCATAGCAGAGGGGACACACTTAGAGGCGGCTGTCTTATTACTGTAGGAGGCAGCCAGGGCAGTGACCAAGGTTCCAAGAACACAGGATATGAAGGTGCGTGAGTGTGTGTGTGGAATAGGCAACAGACCAGAGAGCTGCAGAGTGATAGGGAAGAAGCAGAACCCTGCCCTCTGCTAGGATGGCTGCCCAGTCCACCAAGCACAAAAGCAACCTACAGGAAGACTGCCTTCCCAGAGACACTGGCAAGGCGGTGTGGCCTGGGGTCGGGGGTTAAGGATTAGATGTCATCTGAATCTGACTAAGTCTCCCAGAGGAGAGAATCTGAGTAAGAGAAAGACAGAATGACCTGGTCCCTTGGCATGAGGGTGGCAGGGACAGAAGAACCAGACCGAGGAGAAAGACAAGGGACCCAAAGGAAGGGGACCACAAAGGAGCGAGGGCATCTGAGGAGGGGGAGGAGCAAGTCTGGAGTGCAGAGAAGGGAGGAGAGGGTGGCAGCCAGCAGTGCACATGGCCCCACACTGCACTCAGCCAGCAGCACTACTGGCCTGCACTGGCCCTAACAGCGCTTCCCTCTGGCTGGGATGTGGAAGCCCACAGACCCTCAGGACTTCCGGTAGGGTAGACCTGTCTGAACACCAGCCTGCACCCTGCCCTGCCGGCTTTCTTTTCTCCAGGCTCCATTGCCACCTGATATCCTGTCCAGTCTATGTGATTCTGGCCTCTCCCCCAGCACCTGGCCTGGGAGACTCCATGGGGAGGGTGAAGGTGCGCAGACGCAGAGACAGCAGGGCAGGAGGGGGCAATACGTCAGAGTGAGATGGGGGCGCAGCAGAGGCACAGATGGGACTAGGGGTCAGGGGCCGCTTGCCTGCTGGCTTCCACTTTCTCAATAAGACAAAGGACCTATCTACAGGAAGAATGGGTGAAATAACCAGCGCAGGGCTGGAGTTTTAAAACACTGCCCCTGACCAAGTCGTCTCTTGCGCAGAACTCACCGCGAGAAGGTCTGCTGCGGTGTGAGGCAGCAAAGGCCTCAGTACAGGAGCGCCACCCCTACTCTGCCAAAGTCTGGCTAGAGATCTGGTTTCTGCACAGACTCACCACTTTTTATGAAGGCTCAAGACACAGGGAATGAGGTCTTCAAAGGAGAACCCAGTGAGGTCACACAGCTGACTGGTCCAGGGCTGCGCTGGGGAGGAGAGCAGGCGGGAATGAGACTACCATCTGCCACTCTCACCCGACCCTCTGCGGTTATGTTATAGAGATTCCTGGAGCTCAGAGTTACAGTTCCTTTAAGATGGCTTTGAGGAGCTGGAGCGGTGGCTTAGGGGTTGCCTGGCATGCGTGAAGAGGTGAGTTCAAACCCCAGCCCCAGGTACACACTGAATTGTTGGAGCAACAAAAACCACATGAAAAACTAAATAAAATTGATTTTCTCTCTCTCTCTCTCACTGTCTCCATCTCCATTTATTTATTTATTTATTTTCAGGGCTGAGGACTGAACTCGGGGCCTTACGTGTGCTAGGCAAGTGCTCTGCCACTGAGCTAAATCCCAACACCTCACCTCTCCCTTTATAAAAAAAAAGAGAGAGAGAGATGGCTTTCTTAAGGCCCCACAGACCATCCACGTTGTCAAAAACCCGAGACACACTTAAGCTAGAATTATCCTTCCCCTCCCACCTCAAGATGCCTTTGGTCCTTCTCCAGAACAAATAGGCAATACGTTTTGTTCCCATCTCCTATGAGAACTTCCTGATGCCAAGAATGCCCCAGGTGGGGCTGCAACTTACTCTGCCTGTGCATCAGTCTGGCCAGAAACAGGGCTGCGGAGGCCAAGCAGGCCGGGGCATAGGTGGACAGGCTGGTGTGCAGCAGAGAGAGTTCGCAGAGGAAGCTGCACAGGTGCTGGGTTCTGGGAGCCACAGGGACCAGTGTCAGCAGGACTTCTTTGTAATCAACCACAGTGGGGATCTAGGCAGAACGGGGAGGTGGGTGTGGGACCTGAGGCACCTCAGGCTCTGGGCTTTGGCCACAGCATAGATAGCTGCCGTCTCGGCCATGAGGATCTTCCAGAGCAGGAATGCTGTTAACTTCAAGCATGGTGACAACTTTGATTCAACAGGAAAAAGAAACCCCACTTACTCTAATCTTCCCTTCCAGAGTGGAGACGATCTCTCCCATCATCCTCACCAGGTCCTCGTACTTGTACGTGTTGTCTGTGAGCCACACGGCCTCTCGGATGGTGAGGATCTCCTTACTGATGAACCTGTGATGTGGAGATGGGGTCTCAGCCCTGAGCCCACTTTCCAAGTCAGGGGAGGAGCTGAGGAGCGTCGAGGGCTCCAGGAGGCCTCAAGGCAGCGAGAACATGATGTCTGGGCTTTGGTGACAGGAGGTTCCACAATGGACCTAGCTGCCTACACCTGACAAGGAGACTTAGAGAATCAGAAGGTGTTGGAGAGAGCTTGGGCAGACACAGATGTCTTGGCAAGACTCCTGCAGTGACACTGTCATTCCGTTCTCTTAACAACCGTAGGTGTGAGGACTTTTTTCCCTTTGTGTCTAGGAATTGAACCCAGAGCCTCATGTGGGCCAGGCAGGCACACTATCAGACCCCACCCTCTGCCCTATCTGCTGACAGTGCCTATCGAGTAAGCATAAGCAATTTAAACCTAAGATGAACAGGAGCTGGCAGCAAAGGGCCCAGAGGCTGTCTGAAGGCACGGAATTCCGATTGTCCCTGAGGCAGGTGGGCACCGTTCTCTACCATCCCCCAGCTCCGACTCTCTGAGGCTCCAGCAGCCCTGAAGGTGTCTTCCTGAGGGTAGATGGGGCCCAGTCTGTGCACTGTTCCATCCCGAGACTGCAGCCGGCACATCTGCCATTGGCTTGACAGAGGGGACAGGGGATACGCTGCCAGTGTGGTCAGATGCCAAAAGGAAGATGTACATGGGCTGATCAGTGCCCTGTACCGGGGTCCATGGTGGCTGGTGGGGAGCAGAGCAGGTGTTGCTCAGAGCAGAGCTGGGGCATCTTGGCCTTTAAGACCTTCTTTTGCAGTTATCATCTGCTTGTCTACTATGCAAAATTATTTTGATTTCAACAATGTAGCTGTGATGCAGGAAGGCAATGGCCCACCTGTTCAGCATCTGGTCAGAAGACTCAAGGGAACATTCATAGTGGGCTCTGGACTGGTGTAGCAGGGTCTGCTCACTGACCCTCAAGTCTACGATCCCTCTTTCTAACAATGTGAGCTTGCTCTGAGTTGACAGCCACCCAAAGGGACTACAGTTCCCATCAGGGATGGATGTGGCCATGGACTAAGCTGGGTAGAAAGGCAGACAGGGGGCTGGAGCGGTGGCTCTACGGTTACGGTGCTTGCCCAGCATGTGCAAGTACACAGGTTCAAACCGCAGCACCCAAGTACACAGCTGAGCGTCAGAGCAATGAAAGCCATGTGAAAAACTCAATAAAAATTGATTCTGTCTCTCTCTCTCACTGTCCTTCTCTCTTTGAAAAGAAAAAAAAAAAAAAAAAGGCAGACACAGCAGCTATGGCGGTCGTAGGCACAAAGGCAGCCCTTGTTGGGTGTGGGGGTCCTGGCAGAGAGCAAGATGGGAGCTGGGGCTCCTCACTGAAACAAGCCCACTCCAGAGACCCTGGACCCTCTGAGGCCACCAAGCAAATGACAGATAAATCTCTGCTCTTAACACCATTGCTAAGTGCAGCCAAACCTATGCCTTACCTACCAGGCCTGACTGACAAGGACAGTGGCCCTGGAATGCACTTCCTAGGGGACATGCTGGGGATGCTGAATTTAGGAAAACAAGAAAGTATAAACTGCACTGTGAGGCTCATCTCCTGCACTGCTTCCTAAGACAAAACCAGGGTGATCAGGCATCTGCTGAAGGCAGGATGTTTGGGTAAAACGTATAGTGGCTCAATCTGAAGTCAGCGCAGCCGGTGGGGAGACTGCTGTTAGGATGCAGCCCGCTCTCAATGATGTCCAAAGCTGGAATCGAGGCCAGGACTGGGGGACTCTGAGGACTAGGATGAGGGCTGTCAACACCAGCACCCTTCGGGGAAGCCTGGTCCAGCTTGTGCCTGAGTCCACACTCTGGGTCCTGAGACCATGTGCTGGGATGTACATGTCCTGCACAGTGGCCACCACATGCTGAGGGGCAACTCTGCTGTCCCTGCATGTGGAGGTTGCTTCACTTGGGTGCTCCATTTTTAGACTTATTTCCATTAAGAACCAGCCATCAGCACGTGAAGGCTGAATCTAGGAAGGGCCAACCATATGCATACCAGCCCTGCCACTGGATTAACAGGCTTCTCACCGGGTGCAGATGACCATGCAGGCAATGCCCAGCAGCTGGAGTTTGTACCGGGGTACCAGCCTCCTGCGCAGGTAGCGGTCCACACACTCCACTGCCAGGTGAAGGCACAGGCTCGTGAAGTCCTTCATGGTGGCAACTTCTACCAGCCAATCAATCAGAATGTACCTGTGGAGAGTACGCCACCCTTGAAAACTACAACAAGCTTCCCCTGGGTCTCATCACCAATTTCTGCCTGGGCGTTTTTTGGCCTGAGTGATTGAGCTGGCCATTTGCACAATCACTGGTATACTCAGGAACCCAGGCTAGAGATGGCACATTCCAGGGAGTGGGGGAGAGCCCCCGAGTCCAGACTGCCAGCTGCTCCTGGCAGCTGTGGGCTCCCACATCCCACCCCAACCTCCACCCCAACCTCCACCCCTGCCCATTTCTCGTGTTCATGAATGCAAGTGCTGAGGGGTCTCTTCCTAGAGCAAAGCAAAAAGCTGGCTGGAGAAGCTGACTCCTGGTGTGTACAGGTAAGGGGGCCAAGTAGGGTGGCCTGGGGCTAGGTGTGGATAACTCTCAGGACCAGAGGAAAGTCACTCAGGGGTGGAAGAGCCACCAGCATGTCACCCCTGATGTGGGGCTGCATCCGGAGGCTGTCTCTGTGTACGAGACACCAAGCCTCTCCAGGCAAGAGATGATTCTTTTTTTTTAACAAAGAGTGGGCAGAGTGAGACAGTTGATTTTTATTTTATTTTCTCATCTGGGTTTTGTTTTTCCTCCACCTTGCTGTGTCTGTGGTGCTGGGGATCAAATCTGGGTCTTCACGCATGACAGGCATACCATACTACCACCAAGTTACCACTCCAGCCCCAGGGATAAACATTTGTTGAGCACTTACTACATGGGCAGAGCCTCCTAGAAGGAACCAGAGGCTGCCTGTTGTAAATCCAAAATGTATTTGAAATCTCACATGCAAGCTTAAAAATCATTCACTTTTCATTCTGCTCTTGAACATGTTCTGTAATTTAGTACAAAATTGTGTTATTACCCGACTTTGGTGCTGGGTGTCATGGTGGCTCCCCTGGAGGCATGGCTCCCTGGGTCTAGCCTGGGTTGGCCAGTCACCATGTTTCACAAAAATGATGATGCTTGGAAAGATGATCTGTATGTAACAAAAAGTTTATAGGAACTGGGGGTATGCACAAAGCCCTGGGTTCAATCTCCAACAGCCCTCAATGGGAGGGGGAGCCCATGGGAGCTGCAGCTTCAAAAACTCCCATTATTTTCTGAAAAATATTTTAAATGGTTGGACATTCTGTGAGTTAAAAAAGAAAACTGGAAAGAGCAAAATAGGATCTTTTCTTTCACAAAGTCCTCAGTAACTTAGGTATTACTGGTTTTAGAACACACACACACACACACACACACACACACACACACACACACAAATGGGAGGGTCCTGGCAGGGTGGCAAAGGAACAGCGTGCTGCCCTGGGATAGGTGACTAGGATCCACTCTGCCACTGGACCAGATGTGCGGGCTCTTGAATGCCTCACCTCATTGTGTCGTTGAGTCCCTTCTGCACGGAGAAGACCTGCTGCTTACTGACAGCTTGAGAGGCCTGGAACAGCTGGCAGACCATTTCGTTGCAGGCTTTAGCTTCTAGGCCAAGTTGGCTTCCATTCGCACAGGCTTTGGCTAAAGCTAGCTGAGGAGGGGAGGACAAGGACACAGTGAGGCTGAGGCCCTCCACTCCCAAGCTAGCGCCCTTCCTGCAAAACACACAGGTATGCACACTACCTGCTTACATCTGCTCACCCTGGGACACTGTGGCAGATCTTTAGCATTACTGTGATCCTTAAGAGGAAGAAAAGATGGAAGACAAGAGGAGAGCTGCCTCCCCTTATAGCGCAGGTCCTCGGCCAGCTTAAGTCTCCTGCCCAGGTGGAAAAGTCAGCACTTCAGTGGGAGGCCGCGCTACCAAGTGACAAAAGCTAGCTGGGGTCTCAGACAATCTGGCTCTAACCCCTGTGCCTCTGTAGCCTCAGGCAAACTGGGAGATCTCCAGCACCTTGCTTTCCTGTTTCCTGAAATGATACATTCACAGTCTGACACCCACTCAGACCTAAGATGGTCACTGACAGCTACCTTTACACATTTCCTTCTAGACTTCAGTAGGCATTTGTAACGTTCTATGAGCATTTGTAACCATGGTATACTTATATACATTTTATCGTTCCTTTGCATCCCCCAACAATAACGTGTTTCCTCATGTTATTAAGCTCTAGGTGTATTCCACCTATCCTTTCATTTAGGGTGTTTCTACTTACTATTTTGCGGGCCATCTAGTCCATCCCCTGCTAGATCCATGGGAGCACCTGTGACCAGCTGCTCCACGGGCTCTCTGAAAGGCCTGTACCCATTTGGTGCCATTCACCAAAGCACTTCCTTTATCTCTTCACCAACAAAACCTGCTATTGCTAAAAGTATGGATACTCCCAGGGGTCACCAGCACCACTTAACAACAGAAAAACAAGTACAATTTGCTATTACAATGAGCCCTCGCTACCTAATCTACAGGTGCCCTCTTCTGACCAGTGCGGAGGTTGAAGGTTCCACTTTGCACCCCACTGTGTTTATTTCCTCTTTTGAGACTCTATGGAGTCCTTTGAACATCCACAAGGGTCTGACTACTCTTATTAATATCTGCAGCTTCTAACAGAACTACATTTTTATAAATCTTTTGACTACCTTTTGGGGCATGAATACCAGAGCATTCTGTGATCTGTCAGCCTGGGCCATCTACTGATTTCTTCCCTAAGGTTTGAATGTAGATGACACTGTATCACCCAGGTGGTAGGATGACAAGAACAAGCTTCCACCTGCTTGGCAGGCTGGGGGGCTTTCTTTGGTTTGTCCTGAAATTAATTCTTCACTGCTGCAAGCGGAGAGAGTCTGGGGAATGCCAGCTACAAACCTTAGATTTCCTGGCTAGATAACTTGAGCAGGGCAGGGATAGGTACTAACAAGAACAAGAAAGCACTCCACACCCCTCTCCCCTCAGGCAGCCTTGAGCTGCACTGTCATGATAAGCATTGCTTTTAGGACAACCTTTGGGAGTGATTGGTGTGAATTTTGATAGCAGGTGTAGACCACCAACTTTTAGAATTAAGAGGCTAGATGGGCACTCTAGCACTTGTAATCACAGCAACTTGGGAGGCTGAGGCAAGAGGGTAACATGTTTGAGGTCAGTCTGGGCAATTTAGTGAGACCCTGCCTCAAAATTAAATTTTTTTGGAATGGAGGACTGAACACTGAGCTACATCTCCAGGCCTCGTTATTTTTTATTTTGAGACAGGGTCTCATTAAGTTGCTTAGGGCCTAAGTTACTGAGGCTGGTCTTGAACTTGCGATCTTCCTGTCTCAGCCTCCCGAGTTGTTGGGATTAGAGGCATGGGCCACCATGCCCAGTTTCAAATTGAAACTTTTTTAAAAAGGTAGGGAGGTAGAGTGGTAAGGTTCAGTGGTAGAGTGCCTAGCCTGCTAGACAAGAATGGAAAGGAGTGGAAATGAATGAAGCATTTCTGGGCTCTTCTGCTGCATGCCTAAGAGCTGAACTCCTGTAATACTAGGCTCTTGGACCAATGTTACTGTATCCCTCAGTATCCTGTGTGGAGCCCAGGCAATCCTCCCCAGAGACGCAAGGATAAAGGCCAGCACCCTACGTCACCTGTGCATCCCAGCAGCCTTTAGCAGCATAGTCCCTGAGTTTCCGGAAGCTGTGCAGGCATCGTCCAGGATCTGATATCTGTCCAAAGAGAAGACTGCCTTTATACAGTTGTCTTGGGGGGAGCTCAGAACTGACCCATGGATTCTTTTTTTTTTTTTTTTTTTAACAAAGGAGACAGTGAGAGAGAGAGAGAGAGACAGAGAGAATCAGTTTTTATTTAGTATTTCACACGGCGTTCATTGCTCTGAGACATCGTTGTGTACGTGGTGCTAGGGTTTGAACTTGAGTACTTGCGCATGCCGGGCAAGCGCCGAAACCACTGAGCCACTGCTCCAGCCCCAACCCATGGGTTCTTAAATGTCTCCTCCCCCAACTCCCAAAGGTCCCCCGACTGTGCTGGCTTCCTAGACTTTCCTTTCCAAATGGAGGGTTTTTTTTTGAGGTGTTGAAAGCAGCACCCCAGGAGCTATGAGGGTCCTCTTTTGTCCATGGAGCCTAGTCCAAGAGCCCAGGTTGGAGAATGCCCTAGGCCAACACGACTCCCCCTTTCCCCAGACCTGGGTGCACTCACATCCAACCTTCGGTCACTCTCCCAGAGGAGGTATGCGCTGGCCAAACACCCCTGCTGAGCAGACTCCTCAAACAGGTCATGGGCCTGCTGCTTCTTCTCTTCATCCTAGAGTAAGGAAGGCCAAGCACAGCTGGTTCTTTTCCTACCCTCTGCTCCATGCTAAGTCTTTCCACCAACATCCTCTTCCCACTCCATGCACCACATTCTCTGAGATGACTCAAACAGTTAACTAGATCATGTAGGAATGACTGCTCTGAGACAGACCACTCAATAGTGGTGGAGTATAGACTGGGAGCTCTGGCCTTGCTGTTCCTGGGGATATTTGTGCATGGGCTTGGCCTGCAGGCTCCCTCACTCAGCCCCGGGCTGAGGAAATGTTCTGAACAGCCTGGATGGTGGTGCTGGTGGCTCTCAGGATCCTCCACCTCCTCGCTTGTCCTTAGCATCCTCCCCCCTACTTTCAGTAGAAGGACCTAAATCTGCTGCAAAGGGGGCTTACTGATCACAAAGCCTGTTAAACCTCAAGAGAACAGAGGTCTGAGTGAGCACTGAGGCTCGCCAGTAAGAGCTCCATGTCCTCAGGTCTTGGTTTGTCCACTCTGCTGTGCCAGGAGCCAGGTGGCGCAACCAGGATCCACTGTCCAGCCCCTAGCAGCCTGTAAGGGCCAGCTGTGGCTGTTGCATTGACCTGGGACGCCCTCTTCTGCTGCTTTTTGTGTACTGCCTGGGTCCCAGCCAGGGACTTGTCAAACAAGGCAAAGTCCAAGGGCAGCAAACAACAAGACCAACCTCGAAAAGACTCAGCACTCTCCCCAAGCAGTGCAGGATGGACGCTCTGTGAGTCTTTAAAAGAAAAAGAGGGAAAAAGAGTGAGTCCTGCAAAGAGAACTGCCAGGCGCCACCTCCCAGCCCCCTCTGCACACAGAGGACCACACCCCACCAAGAGCTCTCTTGTCCACCCCTGGCCCTAAGGCTTCCTCTCCTGTGCTCAGATCAAGACACTTCCCCAACACCTGTGCTTGATTCTCTGCACCTCTACCTCCTTTAGGTCCTGACTTTTGCATGGTCCACAGGGTCTGCCCCTTGCCAGAACTTACTCTCTGCAGCTGGCACTCTGCCCTGAGACTCTCGTGGACCACGGCTTTGCAGCAGCTTCCAGACACTGACCACGGTGGGCGGATAAAGAGCCAGATGAAGGGTGTGGCACTCACATTCAGTCGCTCTGCCAGGCTGAAGAAGCGAGAGGCCTTTAGGCCATTCACTTCTGCGCGGGCCTCATCAGACACAGACACTGTGAAAGAGTAGAAGCCAGGTTGTCACTGGGGGACGGAATAAGGAAAGTTCTCCATGTCTCTGCAGTCTGAAAGCTCAAGCCCATGTGGTGCAAAGATGCTCATGTGGAGGAGAGAAGGGTCCTCAGGACGGGGCTCCATCCTCTCTTCTGGCTCTTTCTTCAGGTCTACAATGGGCTAGTTGTCTGGGTGATCTCAGGCCCCTGCTGGAGTCCTTCCGGAAGCAGACTCTGATGATAGAGGACTGTGCTCCACAGAGAGACTTCAGCCCCATCTTCCTTCCTTAGCCTCCAGCTAAGGGGCTGGGTTTCTTTAGGGACAGGAACGTTCTAACACTAGTGGCAATGTTTACACAACTCTGAATATATACTAAAAAATCACTGAATTGTATACTATAGCCACATAATTCTGGGAACTGCTCTATGACAGGAAGACGGAGGCAGAACCTTGCCTCTGCTGAGCCTGGAGGAGGATGTTGCTCCTGGGCTCCATCAGTCACAATAGTCTGGTCAGCTGACCAAGAGCAGGGATTGTCCTCGTCAAAACATCAAGTCCTTTAGAAGCAGGAAAAAAGTGGGCTATTCCCAATCTCTATGTGTTCTGGGAACTGGGATATCAGACTGGGCTCCTTCCTTGGGGTAAATAAGCAGATAAGCAGTAACTGGCAGAAGAGAAGCTGCACCAAGATCTTTTAAAAAGCACCCAGCCTTTGGGGACAAAGGAATCCTACACAAGGCCAGCTCCAACCTGCCTCTGGCATGGAACCATGGCTGACTAAGTTATTGATGCCTGGTGGAAGTAGGTACACTGACCTCTGCCCTAGAGTTCTTTGAAGGATGGCCAAGGATGGCTGCCGTGGGGGCCTGGGGAAAGGCTGGTGTCCCCAAACACCCCCATCCTGAAGCTCTACTCAAAGTCACTCTTGGCTGACAAAAATTCAAGGGTTTACTAAAACAAGAAGGGATTCCCGAGTCCCTCATAAGGCACCTCTGCACAAGCTACTAAGGAAAAATAATAAGCAGACCATTAGATACAGCAAGAAGGGCAACCAAAGGACGTCACTGAGAACATCTCTCGAGAGGGCCACAGGATCATGTTCATCCAAAGGGCCAACACCCAACGGGGTCCAGGACTTACAGCCTTCATTGTAGAGGTAAGCTATGCCCAGCTTCACAGCAGCTTCAAAATTTCCCTTTTCAGCAGCCCTAGAACATTATGAATATAAAACAGAAGCCTTTTAAGCCATGAGGAACCACCGCAGCATTTGAAGCTGGGATACTTGCTTTCTGGATTGATTTTTTTTTTTTCTTTTTTTAAGAGAGAGGGAGGGAGAGTGAAAAAGAGAAAGAATCAATTTTACTTATTTTTTCATCTGGTCTTTGTTTCTTGGATACTTAGTTGTGTAAGTGGTGCTGGGGTTTGAACCTGGGTCCTCACGCATGCCAGGCAAGTGCTCCAATTGCTAAGCCACTGCTCCAGCCCCTGAATTTAATTTTTTTTTTAATGCAGTGTAGTCAAACACTGATTATCCATCACATGCTATAACATGGATAAAACACCACAGATTTTATGAGTCCATTTATATGAAATGTCCTGAACATGCAAATCCGAATCTATATAAAATGGATTAGGGGTTGCAAGAAAAATGGCAAATGATTGCTAATGGGTATGAATTTATATGTGTATGTGTGTGTGTGTTTCTAGAGATTGAACTCAGGACCAATCTACCACTGGGCAACATCCCCAGATCTCATTAAATTGCTGAAGCTGGCCTTGAACTTTCGATCCTCCTGTTTCAGCCTCCCAAGTGCCTGAAATTAAAGGTGTGCACCACTACACTTGGCTTCTTGGTTTGTTCTTTTTTTGCAATACTGGGGACTGAATCCAGGGCCTTGCACATGCTAGGCAAGTGCTGTGCCACTGAACCATCACCAGTCCTTTTCTTTATTTGAATTTTCTCACTAAATTATCCAGGTTGTCCTTGAATTTGTGGTCCTCCTGCCTTAGACCCCTGGGGTTGCTGGGATTAGATATGCGCCACCACTCCCGGGGCGCCCAGTTCTCAGTTTGCTAAATGAGGAGGATCAAGCTAAGCTATTTGGTGGCTGCTGGAACCATTAATGTTCTTGGATGGTGGGCCTGGTTGCAAGTGTTGGGCTCACAACTCCAGCAGAAGGGACCAACCAGTGAGTTAAAATATATTGGGACTGAAATCACTCGGTTCTGAACAGAGGGAAAGGGTGACTCATGGCTGAGTTACATTGAAAGATGTACCAGCCCCAGGGGGGACCCTCTGGAAGCATAGCAGGCGTGGAGCATGTGGCCTGATGGAAGTGGTGCGGCTCAAAGGGTGAGGTCAACAGCTCTGGGTTACTCCTGGGGAGATGAGGCAATAGTTGTGGCAGACAGCTATAGGAAAACAGTTTCTGAATCAGGCCTTGGGACATAGGCTGGAAAATCAAAAGGCCCAAAGGCAGGAAGAAATTAAGCCATCCATTCTCAGAGTGTAGATACCTTTCAAAGAGCTTCAGGTTCTTTGGAGAAGGCCACAGCTCCTGGAAGCTGGCACATGCCCACACACTGGCATGGTTGTCCACCAAGTACTTCAGGTGGCTGTGTACCTGCAGAGCAATGGAGGCCGGGGGAATTACTGAGTGGCTGCCCAGAAGCCCTGCTCCTTTACTCTCTCCCTCCTTTTTTTTTTTTAAGTACTGGGGATTGGACCACTTAGGGGGACTTAACCACTGAGCAATATTCCCAGCACTTTGTTTTAGGGTCTCATTAAGTTGCTGAGGCTGACTTTGAACTTGCAATCTTCCTGCCTCAGCCTCCTGAGTCACTGGAAGTACAGGTGTGCACCACTGTGCCTGGTATTGCTCCTCAATTCTTTTTTTTTCTTTCTTTTTCTGGTACTAGGGATTGAACCCAGGGGCACTGAACTACTGAGTCTCATCCCCAGCCCTTTCTATATTGTATTTTGAGATAGGACCCTGCTTAGGGCCTTGCTGAGTTACTTGCTGACTTTGAACTTGTGATCCGCCTGCCTCAGCCTCCCCAAATTGCTGGGATTATAGGCGTGGGCCACCAAGCCCAGTACTCCTTTACTCTTGAAGACAGGGCACAAACATAAAGGTGTCCTCTCGCTCTCCCAATCCCAAGCATTAACGGACCCAGTCTCTGTGTGTGAAAAGTGTTGCTCTGCATAGGAAATAGCCCAGAGACGAGTTTCTTTGAAGTTTGAAGGGGGAGGCCGATGTCCCTGGAAGGGAAAAACCAAGCCCCTAGATTAAAAAAGAGGGAATGACACCTCTGCAAAAGTCTATACTTGCAAGAACTGGGAAAAACTACTAAATGGCAGCAAATAGGATTTTTTAAAAATCTGCTTTACATTTCAGTGCCTGGGGCCCTGCTAGTGCAAGCCCAGCTTAAAGTCTGATCTCAGGGACTTAGGAAAAGACTGATACCAGTAGGAAACGGAGCCTTTGGGCAGGAAATACCCAGGCCAGGAACCTGAGCCCAGGTGAACAATTTAAATCCCAAAGTCTCCACTACTACTGGGAACCTGGTACTCTATGGGTTCCACAGGTGTATTATGACCATAATGGAGATGGCTTTGGGAATCAGGAAATGGGTTCTCCTTGGAGTTTTCCTGCCAATTTGCTGCATACCCTAGGATAAGTCACTCAAAGTGAGGCTGTAGTTCCAAAATAACTCCTAGGGTCCACTTTGGCATTGCAGGACAGGTTTTGCCTTTAAGAACATTTTTACTCTTTTTAATATTATCTTATTTAAGAGACCCAAATTTTATTGCCATAGAAGGGTACTTTCTCTGTTGAAATAAACATTGCAATGAATGGAGTCAAGCCTTAAGAGCACCATTCCTCCCACTGGAACGTCCTCAAGCATCTACTAGCATTAGCACCCTTGTTTTCTTTGCCCTCTTTTGTAGCCAAAGCGTTGTTCCTGTCGTAATCAGCCATGCTGTGATTGGTATTGTTTTCATCTGGTGACTTACAGCTCGGACTGCAAGGATGTCCCCAACAGAAAGCCATTTCAGGATGTGAAAGAGCACATCTTCTGGGAGACTCAAGATGGTCAGATTTCGGGGTCTCCTTCTTATTCTTCGCTTGGTAGGATAACAAAAACACTTGGCACACCTACAGTGGATCACTAAAGAAAAAAAAAAAAGAAGGCTTGATGAGATGAAAAGTTGTATCTAAAAAAAAAAAAA